>JAZKJV010002339.1:0-221164 GCA_037367405.1 Ottelia alismoides | reverse complement strand
TGCGAGATCGAGATAACCAAGTCATGTGTCGTATGTTGTCTCGATATAGGCATGCATCCTCTAACCAGAGACAGATGTATTGTTATTTGTCTAAGTATGTGCATTTGGCAGACCGATAGGTTGATGGCCTAATCAAGGTCTATACAATGGCGAGTTGGTGTGCATACAAGGGCATATGAGAAATACGATCTCTCAAAGGGATCATACAAGTTCATTACTGAACCGGAAGACATGGGCTCACTCGTGAGATGTTGGGATCAAGTTCCGTATACGGTCGTCTCGCTTTGGAAACTTGACTGAATTTGAAAGTTTGATATATTTTTTTGGAGAGTATATGATCAATACTTAGGTATGATATATGCTTTTGGGATAGTATATGATCGATACCAGATTTCAATGACCAAATAAGAAACTTAATGATAAAATCACGAAGGAGATAGTCTAAAATTGATCTATAACTTCATGTTTATTCCAGGTCTTCCAGTATGCAGGACGTACAGGTATTAGGAGTACATGAGGGTGATGTGATCATAAATGATTGTATAATCACGATGCTTCTATTCTGAGGGAGTGATGAAACATGCATGGATTTTAGTGGCTTCTCTCAGTAGAGAAGTAATCTAAACTTGGTCCAAATGTTGGACGATGATCTGAATATGATTTAGATGCAATGAGAAGATTAGATTTATGGCTTTGATTTAATCAAACATCTATGGGAGGTCTCCAAGTTCCGGATTTGAGATGTGATCTCAATAGCCAAGTCACTATATGTGGAACGTACAATCGCCTTGTCCTTATCTCCAAGTATCCGCAAAGAAGTGTGTTATTCTTGAAAGAGTTCAAGAATAATTCCATTGATAAATGTATATATGCGCATTGAGAAATTGATAATTAATTGTGATTTAGTTGTCATGAATAATGTGAATGTGATTCATATTATTTAGTTTCACGAGAATGATGATCCCAGATAATCAAATGCGATTTAATTATCAAGGATATGAATAATGTGGACAACACTATCCATATTAATATTATATATTATAAATGTGATTTATAATATATTAGAAAGAGCTTATTGTAAATAGTATATGCAAATTAGTTGTTGATGTGAATTGGATTCACATTGGAAATTATTTGGAAATACAATTTACATTTTATTTTGGATGTGTGAATACGATTAACAATTATCTAATAACATGATTGAATCATTCACAAAATTAATTTGGAGTTATTTTTATGAATTAAATTACAAAAAAGGTTGTTGTAGATAAATAAAAGGATTATATGAAATATAATAATCTCACATAATTGGAAAGGGAGCCATACTCCTGATATGGAGGGTGGGCGGCCACCCTTGCCTTCTTCGAGGTGCCATCCCCTTTATATATGGAAGGTGGCTAGCGACGTTCCTTATCTTTTATTGTATGTTGATTTTGTCAAATTAAATTATATTATAATATATATGTATATATTAAATTAAATTAAATTAATTATTGTCGTATATAAATCATGACCATTGAATAGAAACACAAATCAATCTCAACATTACTTTTGTGTTTCACATGGATTTTGATCCTTGGACTCCCAAAATATTGTAAAAGAGGAGACAACCTTGGCTATTCTTTTAAGATAATACTATTGCAAGTCTCTCTCTCATCCCCACCCCTCTCTCTAGAGTGGTCATCCACTCTAAACCCTAGAGAGGAATGCCGTCATCGCCATGCCATTGTGCCGCTTCGACTGCTCGCAGATTTCCTTCTCCTTCGGTGCACCTCGCTCGTGAAGAAGATGTCGGATCTCGTGAGAGGAGATCATAAGATTTGCCTCTTGGATTATCAACTTGGATTGCAAGGATCACGTGTTTCATCAACGCGCTCGCAAGCGTCTCCTTCGTCAGCTCGGACTTGAGATATGAGGTCTCTTACTTTAGAGACACGAACACAATCACGCTTCAAGATGTATTCCTATATCTTGTTTGTATTTATGTGGAATTATCCGAAAAGTGTTATTGGATCATATGGTTTCATCATTTTTATTTATTTTGTTGCCCCGAGTCACTAGTATGAGTAGGTGCTCCCGATCGCATATGATGCAATCTTCACGCTTTCGTGACGCGCTTAAGATTTTTTCCGTAACCTTCAAGTGGTATCAGAGCCAAGTTGGAGGTTTCAGATATGATCCGTAAACCTAAGATGGCATGGACATTTTTGGTTGTACGAATTTTTATCACATTTTATTCCTGCAACCATGTTTGTACGTTTTTTTTGCCATATTTAAGTGCTTTAAAAATGAGTTTATCATGAATTACGTTTCTCATCTTATTAACAATCCGCAAGACTTGAGTTTGCATGATTTGGAATATGTTTGCTCAAGTTATGACCATTTCAGTAGACATGTGTCCACTGTTTCGGGAATGATTTTTAGAACGTAATCAAGAGATAACCACGATTTTAAAATGCTTAGAAATACGTGTCCATCACTTGGATTCTACTGCAACTCAAATTGGCAGACCAATAAAATTTAGTTTGCATTATTTAGAGTTTATTTGCCCAAGATTTATTAGTTTTTGTAAACATGTGTCATTGTTTTGAACAAGAATCTTGTGATTATCTTTCAATTAGTTCATGGAATTTAATGGTTAATCTTCTGGACTAATAATTTGTTAACTATTTGTGAATAATATTGATGATTATTATTGAATGACCATAACTAACAAGACAAGGTAATTGTTCTTGATCGATTTGGTCATGATGAACTTTCCAACAAACATTGATATTTGAATAGGATTGAGAATTTATTTAGCAGAAGTCCTTATAATATCAATCAAAATTGTCTTGATAAATATTATATGGTATAACTTCAATTGAAAGACTGAATATCATCTCAAATAAAATATGATCAAATCACATTATCCTGATATGAGACGGATATAGTGTCTAGTCGGGGATTGTTGGGGTAGCAGGTTGCTTCGAGAGCGGTCTATCCCACATCCTGTGCATACTGGCCACGACAACAAGCAAGGAAAAGATAATGCTTGAAACGTTGATGTTGTATTTTTCTAATTATTAAATTTGAATAATACCTATTCGAGATTATACTGTCCTTCAAGTAACAATCAAGATTGTTAGTTGGATATTGATTGGATCATTGATTTAATATGATTAAATCAATTATCCAATAATTATCACAATAATTATCATAATATATGTTTACATATAGATTAGAATCCCCTTGGAATAATTAATGAAAATGAGTATGATTCACAGTGATTACTTAAAATTTGAATGGGATATGGAGGATCATATAAGTGACATCCATGGTCTCATATCAAGGCGAAAGGTTTCATCGTCATGGACTGTATGTAGGAGACGCATGTTCGAAGTGGCAGCTCCTGAATACAAGCCTACATGGATAGGTCTCTTTGCTTCTCAAAAGAGTAAGGTCGTATGCGTAGTGACCTCAATATCGAGTCCTCATATTATTGGTCTGATATTGGATTGCGCATAGCGAGTTCTAATCATGTTGACGGTTGATTCAATTAATAGCAGGTCAACATCACCTTATAGGTGGTGGGTCCGGATGTTAATTACTGAATTGGGAAATGCAAGTTGGAGTTGAAAGGCAGAATGAGTTCCCGCTTCCTTTTATCCGAGTTACAAGTTCTCATAATATTGGGATGTAACAAAGGTAAGAAGGAGATCCCGGATCTTGCCTGATGTATAATGGTAAGTATATCTCTTACTTTGAAAGTGAATAAGGAATGAACTTTCAGCGTTGACAAGGCAAGACAACTTTGATATAAAAATACTAAATCAAAGTAAAATATGTATTTATGTAAATTTCTTATTCCAGATAGCCTACAATAAAGTCACTCAAAATTATACCTAATAATAACCAGTAAATTATCATGAATTGGATTCATGACCAAAAAAATGTACTTGTAGTTGGACATATAATGTATGTGGTTGCAACATGCAAGTTTCTTTATAATAATGAGGAATGACAATTAAATAGACAATAGAACAACAACCTTGAGTTTGTATGTCTATATAGTCTTGATGTATCGTTGGATGTGCTTTGGAAGTATCATGTCGATGATAATCGTAATTATCGGAAAATCCTTATAAAACCTAAGAAGATGCTTTGACATATATACGTGCTCTCGACATTTAATCATGAGTGACATGATCCACTGCATCATGCAGAATGGTGGCTCGATAAGTGGTGATTTTCTCAAAATGTTTGAGTACATACCTGACCAAAAAGTCTTTAAGAGTTTAGATGGATGTAGGTACGATGAATGTCATCATTCTATTGATTATACTCAAGTCATTCATGAATCTTCATAACATTCACATTGTATGAGTTGAATGAAGCATGTATGTATGTTGAAATACTCTTATATTGAAATATTTTGAATTCAACATAAGAGATCCTTTTGTTTTAAGCAATGTTTGTTTATAGATGAGGGGAGCACAGTGGAAGCATGGGTCTGACTCAAGTAAGAAGGAAATTCAAAGAGTTGATTGTACTTCTACGACTTTCATAAAACATCCAAAGAGTTGGATGAATGTCAATACTGCAACAAGCCGATGTATTGATAGTGTGATTATCTAGCCTATTTAAAATCCTTGGAGAAGGATCCGGATAGTGCATCGTATATTATATATCTATATATAATCATTGAAATTGACTTTCTTATTGGGTATGATCGAATTTTAAAATTATATATCATTCTTCTAATAACAGTTGCAATTGGTTGCATATGTTTTAGAAGTCTGGAAAACTCCAATCTTAAAGTTTTATAGTCATCCACGTGGATGTTAATGCAATTATTGCAACAATCTCCATTGGATTGATAAACTATATACTTTCAGTGTGAGAGCTTTTAGTCTTAGAAAATGTCTCTATGACCTACATATTATAATAACTCGTTGTTTATTTCTAAATGTTGAAAATAAACATGAATTCTGAAATATACCTATCATAAAGAGTTATGATGGATATACTTTAGATAGTAATCTAACATCCAGAGGACTCTACTAAATTAAAAGTTAATGAATAGTTCATTAACATTTCTAAATAATGTAAATTAAACTTTAAAGATCAGTAGGAGGATAAAGATCATTTGACAATGATCTGGCATCAAGTCCTGGACATGTGTTTGTTGATGAGATCAACAGACCAACAAGAGATGAAACTTTAGATTACCTAAAGTTTCAGATTTTATATACTTATGAATATTGTATTCAAAGTAAAATGTCCAGTACACCATTCTATGAGAATGATGTAAGATTCTAAGGTATTCAGGATCTCATATATATTGTTGTACGTGGATCATCTATATCAAAATAAATATTAATGATATGTGATATTAATTGATGATTATTTGTGATATGATATTTCTTCCCTTCACCTTAGAAACCTTTGAAATGTTCAAAGATTAAACAATTTTGATTTAGAACCAATATTCGAAGGAAGAAGAACACGAATTTGATCTAATTTAGGTAGCAAGTACCTATTAGATGAGTTCAAGGAATACCTTATGGAGAAAGGAAAATCGTTCCTATCTCACTCCTAATACACCTAAACTCAATAGAGTTGTGGGGAGATGCAATTGGATCATGTGTGACATGATTTGATCAATGATGACTCTTAGCATAACTATCTCTTAGTTTCCAAGTATATATGCAGCAGAGACTACAATATATATCCTTAATAAGATTGCATACAAATCTAAACCCGAAACCCTCGTAAGTTGTGGTTTGGAACCTAGACTAGTGTTGGACACTTGATGATTTAGGGTTGCTTGTTCCATGACCATATCATGGATGCAAGTAAGCAGAAATCTTACCATAGAGTGATACCTCATTAGTAATATAAAGGGATGGTATTGGATACTTACTTTATGTCCTTGAGATTCTTAAAAGATCTTATCTCTAAGGATATGATTCTTAGAGGATGACTCTCTTGAGAATGAAGATGAAAATGAAGTGAAGGAATTCATTGAATCATGAGAAGATAACGAGGCTCTCGAAATCGGAAATTAAAAGGGCGATTAAGGATGAAACACTCATACCTCTTCAAATGAGTTTAAGGATGGATTCCACGTGTCAGTTAAGTCTTACAATGATTTGACTTCATATGATGAAGCTTCCAAGGATCATGTTTTAGAGAGATGGATGTTAGCAATAAAGGCTTAAGTAGACTTCATATACAAGTGTTGTAAATGGATCATCGAGGACCCACTTATAGGGGTCAAACCCATTGGGTGTAAATGGATCTTTAAGAGAAGGAGGGGACCTAATGAGAAGGTAGAGACCTTCAAAGTACGTCTTGTATCCACAAGATACATACATAGAGAAGACATCGCTTGCGATGAAACTTGCTCTCCGATGGCCTTTCTTAAACACATCAGAATATTGTTAACTATAGTTACACAACTTCTGTTAACTATAGTTACACAACTTGACCGACATCTACAAGATGGAAGTCAAGATTGCATTCCTCTATGAATTCTTCACCAAGGACATTCATATAAAGTAGCTCCATAGATTCATGGATGATGAATGCAAGGTGTGCAAGCTAAGGAATTCCATCTATGGAGTCAAATAAGCTTCTTGTAGTTAGAATACTTGATTTGATGAACTTATAAATGTTACAATTTCAGATAGATTATTTTATGAACCATGTGAAGCTTAGTGGGAGTGCCATTGTGTTCGTCGTGCTAAATGTCGATAATATCCTGATCATTTGGATTGATACAAGGATGATAACAAGTGTTTTTTTATAACCTAGTTGTTCCATACATCGAGATGGAAGATCTCAAGGATACCTCTTATATCTTAGTTCTGAAGTTATTCAGAAGCAAACAAAAGAGGGCATTGGGACCATCACATTAGTGGTACACTTTAGACATGGGAGAACTCTAAGGGAAGCTTCTAAGATATGGTATTGACCTATTTAAAGGGATGACACCTCAAAGAATTGAGGATGTGAAAAACCAAAGCTACATGCCCTAGTGCATCAGCTATGGGAAGCTGAGTGCATGCTAGACATATACAAAAGCAGATGTCTGCCATACAGTGGGAGAAGTAAATTGTTACTAATCCTACTATGGAGATAAAATACATGATTGTAGGGATAAAAACACCTTCCAAGATGACAAGCTTTAGAGATAGTGATCTCTGAGTTTTATCTTCAAGAACTTAAGACTTTTATAGACAGTGATCTAAAAGGTCTTAATTGCATATACCTTAAGAGACAGGGATATTCAGGAATAAGGGTATTCTAATCAGCGCAAAAGAAATTACATAATGATTATAACGATTATTGAGTTGTAGTGTTAAAAACACTATAATTTCGTTAACAAGATTGAGTATTGGTTGCATAAGATGTAACATTCGCATTGGATGCGGGCACTGCTATTAGGAGATATGCAAGTACCATAAAAGAACTCGGTGTAGTCTCTCGGGAACAAAATGACTAGTTCGCTTACTAAGCTATTTTTCTAAATGTCTTATGATTAGCACATGAGTATGGGTTTAAAGATTAGCCCATCAATGGATCTTTGGGATAGTGGGAGATTGTTAAACATGCGAGCCTACGAAGCCATTATGCAATAAATGTTCTTGTAATTATCATTCCCTGATTTGAAATAAAGAATAACTAATTTGCATAATAGGTCCCTTAGTACAATCAGGGTTATATACCTTGGCCATCTTAATGATCATACAATTATTGATTCCATTGTTGAATTATAGAGGTCGGTGCTTGGATGAATATCTAAAGGGTTAGATTGAGGACTCATTAAGCATCTCCAAATGATTATTAAAAGATGATATCTAGCATGAGTAGGAGATGGTAATCCTTTCTCTTTTGGCTGATATCTGACCGACTGCTTGATGCAGGTCCTCTACATAGCAATAGAGATTCGGAGGTGTCATAAAGGTCAAAAAGTTGACTAAACGAGATCGAGATAACCGAGTCTTATGTCATATGCTGTCACGATATAGACATGCATCCTCTGACAAGAGATAAATGAATTGCTATACATCTAAGTATGTGCATTTGGCAGACCGATAAGTTGATGGCCTAATCAAGGTCTATACACCGGCGAGCTAGTGTGCATAAAAGGACATACGAGAAATACGATCTCTCAAAGGGATCATACTTGTTCATTATTGAATCGGAAGACACGATCTCACTCATGAGATATTGGGATCAAATTCCGTGCACGGTCGTCTCGCTTTGGCAGCTTAACTGAATTTGAAGTTTTGTTTTTTTAGAAAGTATATGATTAATACCTAGGTATGATACATGCTTTCAGAAAGTATACGGTCGATACCAAATCCCAATGATCATATGAGAAACTTAGTGATAAAACCCTGAAGGAGATAATCTAAAATTGGTCTATATATTCGGATCTATTCTAGGTCTTCCAGTATGCAGGATGTACATGTATTAGGAATACATGAGGGTGATGTGATCATGAACAATTGTATAACCATGATGCTTCTATTTTAAGGGAGTGATGGAACATGTCTGGACTTTAGTGACTCCTCTCAATGGATAAGTAATCTAATCTTGGTCCAAATGTTGGACAGTGACCTGAATGCGATTCAGATGCATTGAGAAGATTAGATTTACGGCTTTGATTTAGTCAAACATCTATTGTAGGTCCCCGAGATCTGGATCTGAGATGTGATCTCAATATCCAAGTCACTATACGTGGAATGTACAATCGCATTTTCCTTATTTCCAAGTATCCATGGAGAAAGCGTGTTGTTCTTGAAAGAGTTCAAGAATAATTCCATTGATGAATGTATACATGAGCATTGATAAATTGATAATTGATTACGATTTAATTGTCATGAATAATGTGAACGTGATTAATATTATTTAGTTGCATGAGAACGATGATCCCAGATAATTAATTATGATTTAATTATCAAGGATATGAATAGCCATCCATATTAATCATATATATTGTAAATGTGATTTATAATATAGATAGAGCTTATTGTAAATAGTATATACAGATTAATTGTTGATGTCAATTAGATTGACATTAAAAGTTAATTGGAAATATATTTTACATTTTATTTTGGATGTGTGAATATGATTCACAATTATTTAATGTCATGATTGAAATATTCACAAAATTAAATTGAAATGATTTTTGTGAATTAATTTACAACAAACGATTGTTGTAAATAAATAAAGGATTGTGTGAGACATAATAATCTCACATAATTGGAAAGGGAGCCACCTTCCTAATATGGAGGGTGGACGACCACCCTGGACTTATTCAAGGTGGTCATCCCCTCCATATATGGAAGGTGGCTAGCCACTTTTCTTATCCTTTTATTGGATGCTGATTTAATCAAATTAAATTATTGTTGATAATATCTCTATATATTTATTTTGATTTAAATTAATTACTACTCTATTTTTATACAAAAATCATGGTAATTGCATAGAAACACAAATCAATCTCAACCATTGATTTTGTGTTTCACATAGATTGTGATCCGTGGACTCCCAAAATACTATAAAAGAAGAGGCAACCTTAGCTCTTCTTTTAGTAATACTATTGCAAGTCTCTCTCTCTCTCTCATTCTCACATCCCCTCTCTCTCTCTAGAGTGACCATCCACTCTAAACCCCAAAGAGGAACACCGTCGTTGTCGCGTTGTTGTGCTGCTGCTTCGATTGCTCGTCGATCTTCGTATCCTTCGGTGCACCTCGCTCGTGAAGAATACATCGGATCTTGTGATATGAGATCAAGAGATAACTTGGATTGTGAGGAGCATGGGTTTCATCAACGCGCTTGCAAGCATCTCCTGTATTGGGTCAGACTTAGGAGGTCTCTTACTTTAGAGACATGATCGCAACCACGCTTCAAGAGGTATTCCTATATCTTGTTCGTGGGTTATATGAAATGATATGAGAAGTTTCTTAGATCATGTGGTTTCATCATTTTATTTTTTTAAATTCCACTGCCCCGAGCAGTTAGTCCGACTAGTCTCTCCCGATCGCATATGATGCCATATTCACGCTTCTGTGATGCGCTTAAGGTTTTTTTCCCACAACCTACAAAACTACTCAGGATTATGGGTGTAAATATCCCCTTTTTGTTTTATTCTTTTTTGGGGTGGGGGGTGGGTGACACGAACATTACTATTTTGCAGGGGATGACCCACGCTTTTCCTCAACTTGCAAGAGTTCTAGGAGATGAAGAGTAAGGCATCCCAATTGTGATATGCCTCTCTCTGAAGCAGCATGCCTCGCCTCCATGCTATGATCTATAACTCTCCGTAGCAACATAGAACCCACAAGACATCTACAACTTTATAGCAAATAGAAAAGGGATGGAAGATATCATCTTGCGCTTGGGGAGGGAGGGTTTCGATGGTTGGTTTTCAAGGGGCGGTGCAGGTGGGTTTTGACGGGGATCATCTAGTGGGGTGGGAGGATTAAAGGGAGATGGTGGGTTCCGTACGTAGGTTCTGGGGAGGCTGCACATGTGGGCTTTGTGGGTGGGTTCTAAAGGGGCAACTGTGGGTTCTGAAGAATTGAGTACAAGGGTGGTGGTGGTGGCTTGGCTTGGCGGGGTGTATATTTTTGCACTCGAGAATGGAGGGTGGTGGTCGCAAGTGGGTTATGGAGGGGTAGCGCAGGTGGGTTTGATAAGGATTAGGCTAATGGTGTAGAGGATTGAAGCAACATTTGTGGGATATGGAGGGTAGGAGGGGCGACAATGGTGGCTTGGCTGGTGGGGGTGATGATCGAAGATCGAGCTACAATTGAGAAAGAGGACCCTCACCACATAAGGGGAGCTTGCGGTGGAAGACGAGCATCTTCTTACGATCGGCCTGACCAGTCTTACGGGTAAATCTGAAGCCACCAACCATGGCTTCATTTGGAGCCACCGACCACGATTTGTTATGGAGTTATTGATCGTCCATTCCCATATTAGTGGCAATGGCGATCGAGGGGCATAATGGGATGACTGATGGAGACCAGTGGAGGAAGGAAGAGAAGGTGAGGAGATGATGGGGGGAGGAGGGTATACACTTGTAAATATGATAAACTACAAGTGTAATATAAATATTTTTTTAAAAAAATTCAAGTTTATTTTAACAGTAAAATGGATGTGAGTTAACCACATCTCTTGAGATGTAAGAGTTAGCAAGTTTACGGGGTCGAGGGGATAATAACGATGTTTATAAGATCAAGAATGTAATTCACAAAGATTGTAGGGTTCGTGGGATAAAAAATCTTTATTTTTACCATTAGTATCTCTGTAAATTATCTTCTTGATCATGTAATTTTTTCCTATATTTAAGAAATCAGATATTATTTATAAAATGAGCCAATCTAACACTAGGAATTGATGCATCAACATTACATTACAAGGAATTCATAACATATTTACGGATTATGAAAGAGAACCGAGGGAGATAAAATCCTAGATCCAACCTTAATTCACAAGTATTAAATGTCATGCAATACGATAGAGGGACACCTTCTATACGGAGGAGGAGCAACTGTTAGCCAACCTTCTATTCCTTTCTATCCAAATCACCCATATCGTAGTGACAATAGCAACCCAATCATAATCGTAGGAGTCACCGACAACCGCATTACCTAATCCACTCCAAAATTTCCAGCAAGGACAATAAAGGTGGTTGGGGTAATATCATGGCTTTGAATATAGATATTAGAACACCAAACGAGCATGCGCAATCGAAGAAGACCTAATCCCTGAATTTCAGGGAGCTCGAGCAAAGGTAGTAGGAGCTTTGAAGACACGTTTTCAGTGCGAAAAAAGTGTGTTTTTATGTGTGTCGTTGTGCGAACACATGAAAACTAAGATATTCAGATAAATTTTATTCAATTACTAGCCAATCAGGTATTAAAATAAGCACAGGGCAAGCAGAGAGTCGATCCACAGGGATTCGAACATTTTTATGTGGATTTTTATTCTATTTACAAGTCATTTTCGACGTTATTGATCTAACTTAAATCATATTTTTCTTTTTATTTTCAGAGCCTTAAGATGTGTCAAATTCTATCACTATGTTCTGAGCATCATAAGGATCACACATGAATTACTTGATATTTTTTTCCAAAATTTTCCGATTTTTTGTGATTTTTGTAAGTGTTAGGGATATTTATGTAATTCCTAAGAAATCTAGGGTCCTGATTGTAAATAAATAGAAAACTAAGGGCTTAATTGTAATTACCAATAAGCATCTAGACGAAAATGAATTAATCAAAAAATCTCAATGGAAAATTACAGGAAAAGAAATAAACTTTGAGAAAATTACAAGAAGGTCCCCGAAGGACTGAAATGTAATTATAGAAACTTGAATTGAAAAGCTTGCAAATATCACTGAATATAATAATCAGAATTGGGTAAATTGCATAGAGAAAATCAAAGTTATAGCTGATTGCAATGAGGTCCAAACTAAATAAAAAATACAAAAAATAAAACAAATTACATAGGGGTCCCTGGGGCCCCTTCTTCATTGGGCGCCGAAGGGCGGCGTGCGGCAGGAGGAGCAGCGACATGCGGCTATGACATGAGGAGGAAGGGGAGTCGAGGTGACGACGACACTGAGAAGTAGTGCAGTGGAGGGTAGAGCGGCGTTGCGGTGGTGGCAGCGAGCTTAGGGCTTAAGCCCGATTGGGTTTTCCTTTCATTGGATGCCTTCCTCCCCTATTCATAGTAGGTGAGGGAGAGGAGGAGATGCGATAGTTGGCACAAGGAGGAGAGGAGGGGACGTTGACGTTAGCGGGGTAGGGAGAGGAGGCGACAATGGCGGCGAGAAGGAGAGGCGGCGACGGCTGCTTGGAGAGGAAGGAGTGGGGGGTTGACGTCATCGATGACATCAACGTCTCACCAATTAATTAATTAATTATTGCTTGCTGGCATCTGCTATTTTATCGCGTAGTGGATTTTTTTGCAAATGAAGTTGGAGATGATTGGAGCCCCTTGGGCCTCTTCTAAGCTATAACTGAAAAATAATAAAAAAATAGTTAGAAACTTAATATGGGTCTGGAGCCCATATTTATTGACAAAAAACAAATAATACGAGTTTTTTCCTTTTCTTTTAATTTATTATGTAAGAAATGGTATGCATTTTTTTAATGATTTTGAATGCAATAAGCATGAAAGTCGTGAAATGAAAATTATGCTATAAATCAAGAAAATTGTAACTAATTACACATGATTTTTACTCAATAAGAGGTGTAAAGACATGATAAATCATCGATTCATCATGCCCCCATACTCAACTTTTGCTAGCCCAAGCAAAACTATGATATGCAAAGACAAAAAAAAACAACTAAAGAATGCTCGGAGAGGGTTTGCAGCAGAGACACTCACAAAGTCCTGAGATTTTAAGCCAAGTTTGAACAAATAACAAACAAAGACCACGATGACTTTTGGATCAATAATGTGTTTGGGATCCTACTAGACCCGAGGTTCGATTCAACTATCCTCAAGTTCTATTAATTTGAGTCGGTTCCATTCTAGGTCAAGTCCTATCACCCCGATCAATAGATATTATCTTTAATTATTTTTTAATGATTTTGAATGCAATAAGCATGAAATTCATGAAATAAAAATCATGCAATAAATCAAGAAAAATGCAACTAATTACACATGATTTTTTTCTCAATAAAAAGGTATAAAAAATGATAAATCACCTATTCATCAAGCTTGGCGCACGAATCACATACTTTGTGAGACGATCAGTGGTGGGTAGTCTATTGATCACCGCATGATAAAGTTCACAAGATTGCTTCGGGATTGTCGGTTTGCACCAGACCACGACAACCCACAGAACCTCAATACCACGGGGACGGATGAGGTTGCATGCTTCCCCAAGGGGAACCTCTAAGTGGAAGGGGTCCACACTAAGCAAAGTGGGGAGCCCAAGATTGTGCTATAAAGGGTGCCACGACCAACCAATATCTGCTTCCAAATCAATGAGTTAAATTGGTGAATCTCCATTTCATCACCTTTATTCTTTCATTTTGATCTTAAATCCTTAGTAAATGCTTGTATGTAGTATTAATTTGTACAAAATAACTCTCAACTGATCGATAAATTATGTACGAAATTAATATAGGAAGAAAAGAAAAAGAATGAAGTGTCAAAGACATTGAGTGACTCTAGACCTCGAGACCCAGTCATCATGATGACTTGATCGACAAGGAATAAAGCAGGGGAGATAGAGCAACCAATTGTATAGAAAACACAACTCAGAAAGCCTAACTCTATAGCCTAATAAATATGCTTTTGGGGCCTCTTTTATTTTTCCTATTTTTATACCTCGTATCAATAAACCCCTCGACATGAATATTGTGCATAAAAATACAAAGAATACTACAGAGTTAATTTCATTAAAAAATAATGCATAGTGTTTCTGGGACACACAGAATAAAAAGCCGTAAAAAACTTTACAGACATGTATCTTCTCCATATATATATCCAAAATTGAATAAATTCGTTCATAAAATTGAATTATATATTTAATGAAGGTGGTTTCATTCAATTTGGAGTTAAGATGCAAAAGTGGGATTTTGGACCCTCATCGTGCAATATACTTGTATATAATATTCAATATATTTACTCTTTATATTTTTCATATTCTTATATCTTTATAAATTTGTAAATATTACTTGAATACATGAAAATAAGAAAAATAAACAAAACCCTTAAAATACATTAAAATAAATAATGCACTCTAGTACATATGTAAATTATACCTATATAATATATCCTTGTTTATTGATTAAATAAATAGATTTAGAAAAATAAAGTAAAAATATGTAAATATATAACTAAATAATTTATAAATATAGAAATTATGTATACGTAATAATAAAATGCACAATACAAAAAACAACAAAATATGCTAAATATAGGCATGCATACCTATGCATATACATGTAGATATTAACACATAAGAAATTAATTGTAAAAACAAATAAAAATCAGAATAAGATACTGCATAAAATAACAAATATTTTTTTATCTTTTGTCCAAAAATTAAATAATTCGTTTATTATTTTTAATTGATTTTATAAGGGATTTTGAATCCCAAATTTCTGGTGGTCCACATGGACCAACCAGAGGTGACCGACTGTTGACCTCCGATCAACGGTCTTTTCTTCTTTCTGACTTATGTCAGAAGTCATAGGAAGACCAACTCCTCCCCATTTCCATGCCTCTTCCACACCTCCATCTTCCTTGAGCAGCTTACCCTCCTGCAGCTCGCACGTCCATATGCCTTGCTGACCACATGCCCTCCACCAACCCCTTCCCTACCTCACACAATCTCCTCGCCATTTTTGCCCAAACCCACATGTATAAAATCCAACCTCCACCTCCATTTCTCCTTTGATCTGGTTTCCACCTCGTAACCCCATTGGTAGATCGCATTGTCAAAGCTTGCGGTGATAACACAAGCCTTCAGGCCCATTTATCATGGATAAGGGGTAGAATACAGTGGTCCAAGCTTCGCCGGAGAAGCTCCGGTGAGCTTCTCTGCTCCAGGTATCACGCATGTTTGAACTTCTAGCCTTAGGTTTAATGTTTGCATTTCCTTTCAGAATCTTAGTGTAGTTAATAGCTTAAGTAAATAGGTTTTAATCTAGTCTAATTTTAGAAATTAAGATCTGTTGGAGCATTGTGCTCCGGCCCACATTCCATCATACCCGTCTGTTCTGCGACTCACCTCCACCCCACCTTCGGACCTCATCATCTTCTCTACCTTTCGCCCCATCTACCGTCCTCAATCTCGCAAAGATCAATGTTCCTGAGGTCTCTCCTCCTCCACCCATCGGATCTCCTCTGCCCCCTCCAATTCCTAGCACAACAACTTCATTAGAGGGACGAGGAGATAGCCCTTGGTCCCCTTATCCTTTTTGTAGAGGTATTGGGTTTAGAAGACCCACTTGGAGGTGTGTCTAGGTCCAAGTCAGACCTCTAGGCAAGCCCGACGTATAGGTCCCCTCTGATGGGGCCCGGATCTTGTTGAACTCACATGTAGATGCGCGTGCATCCCAAGAAGCCGGAGCGAACATCAACGAAGGAAGAAGCGACCTGAGCACATAGATTTCGGGGTATCAAAGGTCAGGGAAGAAAGAAAAGTTCTTCCCTGTTCTTGGTGACCCCTCCATAGCTGCATGATCAAGACATGGGCCCGGATCTAATCCATGCCCTCGATTTCAGCTGAACCGATCTCCCATCTAGGCTACAGAGCGTGCCATATGGATCTAGCACACCTTCGATCGCATGAATTAAGTGGGTAAATTTCAATAGACCCCTCATGACATTTTGTATTTATAAATAAGTCATGTAAATATTAAGTTTAGTTTAAAAAATTATGTAAAATTGCAAGTGGGCCCCCGTCTTTATTGTATACTGCATCTAAGTCCAATGCCAGCTCACCTCACATTGCGACCCATGTGAGGTGGGCAAATTGTAGGGAGCCCCTTCTGAGTTCTGTATTTTATATTTAGTCATTAAAAATTGTAAATACGTGTAAACTTTTGGTTTTTTTGCACACAGTCCCATGACTTTATTTGTTATTGCAAATATACCCTCGCCAACGATGTAAATTATTTTGTTTCTTTTATTTTTATTTAAATAGCTCACATGCTTTTAAAATCGTGGAAAATTATAGTAAATGCTTTTTATCATGCTTTCTTACACCATATTTTTATTTTAGCATTTCTAGCCTTTTTTCCATTTATTAAAATAAAAATGAGCTTATTTAATCCATATTTAGCTGTAAAAATACAAAAAAAACTTATTCTAAAAAAATCCAAAAACATCATGTATTATATATTATTATGTAATATAACTCCAGAATAAAATTCACAAAAAATATAAAATAAAAACCTAAAAAATTGAAAAACCCTCCTAATCCTATAAAAATTTGCAAAAAATCTATAAAACCTAGAAAATTTGTTTTCTATTATATATTTTTCTTTATATTATAAAACATATATTAAAAATAGTTTGGGGAATTTTTGGAATATTTATCTATTTTTAAAATCCAAACAAATCAATTAATTATTACAAGTCACTATTTTGACATTTCAAATCAACTTAAAATACATAAAAACTAGAAAAATTATAAGCAAAATAAAAAATAAAGAAAATAATTAAAAATGCAAAAACATTTTATTCTATAAATTGTGAGTATATATAGTTATATTTATAAATATAAAACCTTATATAGACCATTTATACTATATATATACTTATATACTTATTGTTAATATTATTATTAATTATAAGTACCTTAACTATATTTTAAAACCTTTAAAAATAAAAAGGATGTTCTTGTTTGTATTTTCTGAATATATATATATATATATATTACCATATCTAGTAGTTATATTATACATATTATATATACATATTATATATTTAAAAATAAAAAAACTAAAAATAAGAAAAATATCAAAAGAAAATAAATTTTATAAAATTTTAAAATTATATATACACATACATATAATTAAAAATCCATAAAATTATGTATAATACAAAACTCATAAAATCTAAAAAGTAGAAAAAGTACAAAATATTTATAGTTTATTTTTATTAATACACAATAAATCACCTATCAACGTATTTTCTCTCAATGGTTCGACCCCTGTACTTGCTTGACATACACGTTTATTTTCAGGGTGTAATGAATTTCACCCCGCATAATTTTCATTGATTTAGCATAGGTTATGGGTTAACTATTGTCTAGGTCCAAGTCAGACCTCCAGGCATGCCCAACATCCAGGCCCCCTCCGATGGGGCTCGGATCTTGTTGAAGCCACCCGCAGATGCGTGCGCATCCCAATAAACCAGAGCGACCATCAACGAAGGAAGAAGCGGTCAGAGTATGGAGATATGGGGGGATCATAGGTCAGGGAATAAAGTTCTTCCTGTTCTTGGTGACCCCTCCATAGCCTCTCGATCAAGACATGGGCCCGGATCTAATCTAGGCTCTACATTTCAGCCGAACTGATCTCACATCTAAGCCGTAGAGCGTGCCACGTAGAGCCAGCACAACCCTTCGATCGCACGAATTAAGTGGGTAAATTTCAATAGATGCCTAGTGCCCTTTGTATGTATAAGTAAGTCTTGCAAATATTAAGTTTAGTTTAAAAATTTATGTAAAAAATTACAAGTGGACCCCCATCTTTATTGTATACTGCATATAGGTCCAATGCCAGCTCACCTCATGCGGTGGCACACATGAGGTGGGCAAATTGCAGGGAGCCCCTTTCGGGTTTTGTAACTTATGTTTAGTCCTTAGAAATTGTAAATACAAGTAAAATTTTGGGTTTATTTGCACACAGTCCCCTGACTTTATTTATTATTGTATATATACCCTCACCAACATTGTAAATTATTTTGTATCTTTTATTTTTATTTAAATTGCTCACATGATTATAAAATCATGGAAAAATTGTAGTAAATGCTTGTATCATGCTTGCTTACACCATATTCTTATTTAAATAATTTCTTGCATTTTTCCATTTATTAAAAATAAAAAGGAGCTTATTTAATCCATGTTTATCTATAAAAATACCATAAGGAAACCTATTCTAAAAATTCCCATATATATAATATAATTATATAATATAACTCCAGAATATAAATCACAAAAAATATAAAAGAAAAACCCTAAAAATTGAAAAACCATCCTAATCCTAAAAAAATGCAAAAATTCTATAAAACCCTAAAAAATAGTTTTCCATTGTACATTTTTTCTTTATATTGTATAACATATATTAAAAATAATTTTGGGGAATTTTTGGAATATTTATAGATTTTTAAAACCCAATACAAATCTGTATATTACTACAATCACTACTTTGACATTTTAAATCAAAAAATACCTAAAAATTCAAAAGAATGTGAGAAAAAAATGAGAAAATTATTAAAAGTGCACAAACATTTTATTTTATAAATTTTGAGTATATGTAGTTATATTTATAAATCTTAAACCTTATATAGACTATTTATACTATATATATATATATTTATGTACTTTTTAATGATTTTATTGTTAATTATAAATACCTTAAATATATTTTAAAACCTTTAAAAAAAGGGATGTTCTTGTTTGTATTTTCTGAATATATATGTATATATATTATATCATATCTAGTAGTTATATTATACATATTATTATATATAGATATGTATACATATTATATCTTCAAAAACAAAAAGAAACAAAAAATCAAAAGAAATATCAAATAAAATAACAATTATAAAATTATAAAATAATATATAATATATACATATAACTAAAAATCCATAAAAATTACAAGAAAACCCTCCACCACTTTGTATTTTATAAACATGCCTGTAATTATTTAATTTAGTTCAAAACTCTGTGGACATTTTGCTCATATGCAATTAAGTCCAATGTCAGGTCACCTCACATTGACCCCACGTGCGAGGACATTTTGCAAACAAGCACCATAATTTGTATTAAGTACTAAAAAATCAAGTTAGTGTTCAAACTTTTTGGTTAGTTAGCACATGTTCGCCTAAGCTTTATTTTATTTGCAAAAATATCCCTGCCAGCTTGAATTAATTTTATTTATGCATTTTTAATGAAAAATAGCTCCAGTGCTCTAAAAATTCTCAAAAAATAGGTGTATGTGCATGATTGGCTTCTTGTTCAAGCTATTATTTTTATTTTCCATTTTGCATGCATTTATTATTTATTTAAAAATTATTAGAGCTATTTTATTCATTGTTTGACTTGAAAAATACAAAAATATTACAAAACCTTTTCTAAAAATTCCAAAAAATTTCCTACGGTTTATTATCGTATTTTCCACTTCCAGACCAAAATTCAAAAAAAATCTCAAAAGGAACCCTTAAAATTAGCAAACCCTTGCTAACCCTAAAAAATTAGAAAATATTCCCCAAATTCCTAAAAATTTCAACTCATGTTCCATATTTTTGTATTTACATATTTCTATTTTGAGAAATTTGTATCCCATTTTCTATTTTTAATTCTCAAATCAATTTTGTCTAATTAAAATAGTCCTTGTTTTCCCTTTTATAATTTTAAAAATATAAAAAATGCCAAAAATCTCCCAAAAATCCATAAAAATTGAGAAATATTTGAAAAAGATAAAAATATTTTATTTGGTTACTTTTGCCTATATATAATATACCTTATATAACATATATATCTATATATTGATATGTATAATTTATATTATTAGTAATTTTTATTACTACTTTAATTATATTTGAAACCCTTTAAAAAGGAACTATCTTTCTGGCAATTTTCTGATTTTTGTGAATTTATTATATATATTCCATTATATATTACTCATGGTATATATACATTATATACCTACTTATATATATATATCCTTATATATTTATATCTATATTTGTTATTTGTATATTATTGCATTGAAAAGAAATAAAAAATCAGTAAATATATATATATATATACACTTTAAAAAATATTACTTTATTTCATTAAAACTCACAGTCGCATTGATTGATTTTATGCACACTTACATATACATACTTGCTTTACTTGTTTATTTAATAATTCATGCCGTCTTCTTGTGTTCGACCCTTACATGCTTAGCCAATTTACACTTGTTCGTAGGATATAATAAATTTTGATCTACATCTATATTGCATTGCTTGAATTTTATTTTATGGGTTGATTATTGAATTTAGCTTGGGATTCTTAGGAGAGTTCAATTCAACAACTCTGTAGCTCGGCCTATGGGCGCACATGACTCTCTCCTTTGGGTCTTGGCTATTTCAATGCACCCGAGATACGAGGAGATTGGCTCCTTCTTCACGAGCCAATTGGAGAGAGCAAGGAAGAGAGATAGACAGAGAAAGAGATAAAGCATACTTAGATTACTTTTTGTTTTTATGTTGTGAGAGAGAGACCCCTTTATTTTTGCATAAATAATTGTAATAATACGGGTACTCTTGGACATTGACACTCTCCGAGGACAATTGCCCGGGTGATTGTTCATTGATGAATCTCAGATACATCATATTAAAATCCAATTATTATCCTCCAAACATTAAACAAATCAATAAAAACCACAATTAATTCATTGGTATTAACTTTTATTATGCATGTATATATTCTGTGTATAATTAACACTAAAAACTAACCCTAATTTGTGTATTTAAATACTAACTTTTTTACTTATTTTTTTCTAATTTATTAAAATCCCCAAAAAATAGATAAATTTGTAGATATTTATCTTGGTTTTAAAAAAAAAATTAAAAATACAAAAATCACAATGCCATTAAAATCAGTGTTTTTATCCATTAAAAATGCTACCAAAAATATTTCATTATACAATTGACCTCTGTTGACTTCTTGTTCAACATGAAACATGAAAAAAAATTAAGATCTACAACTTTCATGTTTTGACTTTTTGCTAATTTTGCTTCCTTTTTATTTCTTAATTTCTCATCATTTTCTCATTTCTGAATAATTTCATTGGGCCACGTGGCACTCTCTAGAGCCACCACACGGCCCAGCTCTTTGGCTGCCAATGCACGCTCCTCCTCAGCCCTTAGATCTTCCTCTATCCGCCTTCATCTTAGCCACCCATTTTTCTTTATCTCTCACCCATCTGATGAGATCATTAAAACTCATTAGAGCCACCCATTTCCACCCTTATTTCAATCGTAAGATCACACCCGATCCAATGGTCTTGCCTCCTCCACGTCACTTGAACCACCTCCACCATTCGATGTAACCTACAACACCATGTCTTCCACACGTCAGTGCCTCAACCTCTACCGTAGGATCAGATAACTAGATCTGATCCTAACCCTAGACTCACGCCTTCATTCCAACCATTGGATCACATGATCCAACGGCAGAGCATCGTCTTCCTCCTCCAACGTAGCCTAGCCCAACCGTTTCACCTTGCTAGCCCATCGCACCCTTCCTTTTCTAGCACCCACTTTAGTCAACTTCTCTGATCCCTAATGACCCCTTCGCATAGCCCTAACTTCTCCGCCCCTCGTGCGCCCATGAATGACCTCATCCCTCGCTCCAAACTCTCTCGCCAACCGTTGCAAATCACGTAGCCACCACTTGAAACAACCGGCAATCCACCTATAAAACCTCAGCCTCAGCCTCCTCTTTTCCTCATCCACCAATCCATGGACTGAGGCCTAGTTTCTTTCACCCTCCGGTGATAGCGGATGGTGGTTGTTGAGGCGACGATGACCTCCACGCCTAGGTACGATCCATGGCTGCGGCCATGTAAGCTCCGCCTCCCTGGCGGCTGCTCAAGCTCGCAGGACTTGCTGACGTGCTTGAGCAGTGACCGGATGCTCCCCAAGGACCTCAGCCCAAGCTCCACTCCGCCCCTTCTTCCTCCTCGAATCCTCTACGTAACTTTGTTCTTATTTTTCTCTGTTTTCTCTTAATTTTAACGCCTTATACACAACACCTCACCTTCGTCTGACCATCCTACAACCTTCACCACACCACCAACATCTTCGCGAGCCACTCCGCTCACCGTTCCCTCTTCTCCACAACCTGATCACCTCTGCCCTATATGCTATTCGACTCGCTGAAGAAGAAGCTCCAAACCTCTACTCCCTCGATCCTATAGGACCCCATATCACTCACAACACATGCACACACACCTAGGCTATAAGCTAACCCTATAGGGCTTCATTGGTCGGACTTCGCACCACGGGTCTGTTCTCCTCCACCATCTCCGACGAAGGAACACTATTACATCGCCTCAGACACCTAAGCTCCTCCGCAACTTCAGCCTGACCTTCCTCGAAGCTTCCCTGAGCTGCCACATTCCTCTACCATTGAGCATAGCACGGGTGGAGCTCGGGGGAGGATGCCTAAGCCTAGGCTCCTCACCGCCGCAAGAGGCAGAGCAATGGGAGGAGAAGCCCCTACATGCACTGTTCGATCAAACAACCTAGATGTAGCCCAAGCCCTCTCCTTAATCATATGGGCTCGGGTAGACGAGCCACTATACGAAGCCCCAGAGTCCTCCTCCTGGCCCGAGCCACTGCTTTGGTCCGAGCATAGCCCACGCATGTGCTATGCGCATACGGGCTGGGATAATTGTAGACATGCCCCCTGACTTCCCCAGAATTACAATCAGGTCCTCCAAGCGCATGCCTCATGTGCACACCTGAGGTATTTTACAAAGGGGCCTTACCGATTTTCCAAAATTACAAATAGGTCCCTCAAGGACCTGTTTATAATCATTTATCATTTTATTTCTCGTAGTTTTTACTATATATATGCCCTTGCACTATTTTATTCATATCTTGAGCATCTGGACTCCAATTTAGTTGATTTTGGTCTCATTTTGACGCTTGTTTTATGCTCTATCTAATGTCATTGCCAATTTCTCGTTTGATACTTAATTAAATGTACTATTTTTTGATGATATATGGTGTCTTTTGCTCTCTAATTATTTTCCATTAATAGATAATTATTTTATTTTCAATGCTCAATTGTCATTGAAATCAACCCTTATTTTATTGCTCAATTATTTGATGATTTTGGGGCATATTTGTACATAACTATCTGTTTGCATATAATCACATACTATTGTTCATTAATTACACTTGCATCTCATTTTACTTGCATAAAAAGAAAAAAAAATGCGTGCAACATATTATTCTGTCTTTGCATCATTTTATGTGCATAATGTGTCTGCATATCATTTTGTATTGTACATTGTCTCTGCATATGAAGACTTAGGTTTAGAATTTAATCGCTCAATTTTTAATCAATAATTTTCAATGAATAGACGTGGAGGCTCGTGTCCCTGTATTCGACCTTGGTACACTTACCAAGTAAAATTATCGCCACATATTCAAAGAAGTGGTCTTTGCATGAATCATTTTCATCACCTATACTGCAATAAAACACGACTATTAAAGTGGTGAAAATGAGGTTCATCAAATGGTACCGTTGCCGGGATATGACTCATCCTATTTGTTTATAGAATTTTATTACATTATTTTTGATGTGATTATTTTCAAAACTTTGGGTCTTTACATTATATTTATTTTTGCATCACTTGCTGATTAATTTTCTCAATAATTTTCCAACTTCTTTCCTTTGTGGCATGGCCCATGGAGACTGAGGATGCTTGAAAACCATGTAGGCATGGAGTCGGGAGCTCTCGTTGTGAGGCACCACAGAGGAAATTCAAGAGACCATGGGGCTTTTAATTAAGTAATTCATTTCATTTTCATGTTGTCTATATTTGTAATCATTGCATTTCTAACGGTCCTCGTTCGAGCATTCTCATGTGTAAAAAAAGAGAACATTGCACGCGGTGTGTGAAGTCTCACCCACAATCCGGGAGAGGCTCCACTTGAGTGTCGACCTAGGGCTAGGCACACGGCTCTCCGAGCTCTTTATTTTTCTATCATTTGTGCTTGCCTCGTAGGTTATGACACATGTAAATCACTAGATGCGCATACATCGCTTCACTTAGACAAATAAAATTGAATTCTTTCCTGCTAATAGAAGCATGTTTAGGGTACAGTTTTTTTAATTTGCATGCACGCAGCATAAAGTTTTAATACAGTATGGCATATGCATGAAGATTGCTGGAGGCATTGTAAGTTCTCTTTTTCAAGCATGGATCATGATTTTCATGAATGCACTGGCTTTTCTTGATCTTCCCATGATTCATCATGTGGGATATTAAAGGAAATTGGGAATGGCCGAGTAGATGATGAATCTTGATTTTCTCTCACATTAATGCAGTGATAACCTAAAATTAAAATATGGAATGTAGTGTAAGTTGATGAAATAAAATGGATTAAAATTCACTCTTGGTTTATGGGAGAGCAACCCCCGTTATTGTATGCAGGATGTTTGGATGTTGAGAGGTGAGGACGTATCCCTAGGATAGTGCTCGAAGCCTAGCCATAAAACCTACGTAGTGAACTTCAAATTTTGAATGATCACCAATAAAAATGAAAAGATAAATGAACAACCTTTGTTATTCTTCATGTGTGTGTTGATGAAACATGGGGTATTGCTTGCATGGTTGAGCCTGATTGTCTTCTCTACCCAGCCCTCCTGTAACCCTGGATTATTCACCCTCTCCACCCATTCATCTCTGTAAGTCCACTCTACCCTCTAACCCTATCTGATCTCCGGTTCCCCAGCCTGAATTCCTTATACTTAGGCTACTCTTCAGCCTAAGTATAGGGGGAACCTTGTATAGCCAATGATGACACACCGTGGGTCTTTCCATCCTTATTGCATATCCAATACTTAGGTTATTTTCAACTTGAGTATAGGGGAGACCTGGGTCATTCATTCTTCCCTTTTCTTGTCTTCTTATAATTAGGTCATTTTGACCTAAGTATAGGGGGCCATCTGAGTCAGTTCTGTTATATCACCTTGTATTTGACGAGTTATGGCTTCATATCACTTCGTGCTACGAGGACATAAAAATAGTTAAGTATATGGGGTATACTGTATATACTGTATATACTTTAGCCGTAGCTCATATTTTGAAAATTTTGAAACTTTTTTCCCAGGCTAGGGTATAAGCATCTCGTGAACTGATTTTTGTAAGAATGTTTGTAAATGCTTTGAAAAAATTTCTAATGGTGTTACATTGTTTTGAAAATTGTTTGACAATGGTTTGAAAAATGGGAATTTTACTCATTTTGAAAATCATTTGAAAAATCTTTTGAATATATATATATATATTATGTGATATGGTTTGAAAAATCTTTTCAAAAATATTTTTAAAAATTGAGGGACTAATTGTTTTGTAATTACTATCAATTTTTTTAAAAATTCCATAAAAATATGAAAAATTTAAATATTTTCTTGAGCAACGATTCCTACTACTAAGCTTAGAAATGAGCAACCATTTCTCAGCGAGGGAACTACAGTCTCCCTTAACAGAGTGTGTGGTTAAAAGACAATGCGAATTGCACCATCTTGAAGTAACACGTGTAGCCATCTAACAGTTCGTACTTACACCCATACAAGTTGAAAATGACAACTATTCATATGAGCTTGGGCCAGTCATTATTTCTCTTGAGATTAAGAAAATTCCCATAAAAATTGTAAAACTCAAAAATCACAAAAATTCACTAACTTTGGAGTTGGTGTATTCCTGACACATTCACTATCACTCAAGGCTTGAGGAGTTGTGGACACTCAGTTTATGAGATCTTAAGAGTCTGAGTTAAGCAGCCTTAGTCATTAGGATTTTGAAACTTAATAATCCACACTTCCCTAGTTTGAAAGATTTGAGTGCTATATTGCACTCTCCATCTCTACCTTTTAAAGAATATGATCAGCACATCACTTCCACAACTGCATGATTGATGAGATGAATTGAGTTATCACTTGAGTAACTGGGACTTGAGATTTGAGTTTAGACCCAATTTAATAATGCTCGAGGATGGGATAAAGTCAAAGAAGACTTCAAGAAACCTGAGTGTCAGCAAACCCTAGCTAGTATGCGAACAAGTTCACATGCTATCTTTTGATATTTACCTGTGTCCGGGTGTGATGAAATTAAATAATTGTTGATCAGTGTGCCCAACTTTTGGTAAAAGTAGTGGAGCTAGGCGAACATCAATGAAATCAAATTCGAGAGAAGTTCTCTGAAGGAAAAGCTCTCTCATTACAAATACACATTCAAAGAGCTTCCTCCAAAGGAGAGCGCTCCCAAAAATTTCAAAGTGTCCACTTGGACCAAAGCAATTAGGACCAAGGAGACAGGCTAGTACCAAAAAAGGGCTCTGCATCGTATAGTGATACAAGTCTGGGTGTCAAAGTTATCTTAGATTCTCAAAATAGAGACACACCCCAGTGTACTCACAGGAAAACAAGTGCAGACGACTCCGAGCTCTCTTGACAGACACATTGATCAACAAACAAAAATATGCATGTGTTGAGTAATAAGGCACTCGAGAAGATCCTTGTCCAATATGGGGGAGAGGAGAAAATACACAATCTCATACCTTTCATCATTTGACCTTCCATCTACACTTTCAAGTTTGACAAACTAATGAGACAGTGGATTGAATGCAAGAACAGACTTTTTCCCTAGTGTTGAGGATTGGATCTAGAGGAGAGTTCTCCTGGATTGGGACCTTGGGTGACATCTTGACCCGACTCTCATGATTGTAGTACACTAAATGTCACATCCTTGTATTATATGTACAAACAGAGAGTCTGATAATTAGAGAAGTTGGATTCCTTTTGACTAGAGCATGGTTGAGCCCATAATTTTAGGATCACTCAAATTAAGGGTCTTTGATGAATTGAACCTTGAAAATTCACATGCACTGTCAAGAACTAATCCGACTCCTTCATTCTTTAGCTGCTCGAGGGCGAGCATGGTTTAAGTATAGGGGGGTGATGAATCTCAGATACATCATATTAAAATCCATTTATTATTCTCCAAATTTAAACAAATCAATGAAAACCACAATTAATTCATTGCTATTAACTTTTATTAACTCTTTATATATTCTGTGTATAATTAACACCAAAACACTAACCTGATTTGTGTATTTAATTACTAACTTTTTCCTTTTTTTTCTAATTTATTAATAATACCAAAAACAGATAAATATTATAGATATTTATATTGGATTTAAAAAGAAATTAAAAATCAAAAAATCGTAATGCCATTAAAATTAGTGTTTTTATCCTTTAAAAACACTACCAAAATATTTCATTGTACAAACCTCTTTTGACTTTTTATTCAACATAAAACTTGTAGATCTCATCGAGATCTACAACTTTCATGTTTTGACTTTTTGCTAATTTTGCTTCCTTTTATTTATTTTTGAATTTCTCGTTATTTTATCATTTCTAAATAATTATATTGGGCCACGTGGCGCTCCCTAGAGCTGCTATGTGACCAAGTTCTTTGGCCACCACACACTCCTCCTCAACCCTTCGATCCTCCTCTATCTGCCTTCATCGTAGCCACCCATTTTCCCTTATCTCTCAACCGTCTGATGAGATCATCAGATCACATAAAAGCCACCCACTTCTGCCGTTATTTCGACCGTACGATCACATGTGATCCAATGGTCTTGCCCCATCTACGTCACCTGAACCACCTCCACCGTTCGATGCAACCTCCAGCTCCATCTCATCCACATGCCTGCACCTCAACCTCTACCGTAGGATCAGATGACCATATCTAATCCTAGCCCTCGACTCGCGCCTTCATTCCAACCGTTGGATCACATGATCCAACGACATCACATCGTCTTCCTCCTCCAACATAGCCTTGCCCATCCATCTCACCTCGCCAGCCCACCACCTGCTTCCTTTTATAGCACCCACTTCAACCGCCTTCTCCGATCGTTAACGACCCCCATACATGGCCCTAACTTCTCCGCAATCAGGCACCCATCAATGATCTCGTCCCTCATTTTAAATCCTCTCGCAAACCATTGTAAATCACACAACCACCACCTGAAACGGCCGAAAATCCACTATAAAATCTCCACCTCAGCCTCCTCTTTTCCTCATCCACCAATCCATGGGTTGAGGCCCAGCTTCCTTCACCTTCCGGTGACAGCAGAGGGTGGCTGTTGAGGTGATGATGACCTCCATGCCTAGGTGCGATCCATGTCTACAACCATGTAAGCTCTGCCTCCCCTACAGCTGCTCAAGCTCGTGAGACTTGCTGAATCGCTCAAGCGATGACCGGAGGCTCCCCAGGGACCTCAACCCAAGCTCCACTATGCCCCTTCTTCCTCCTAGAATCCTCCAGGTAACTTCGTTCTTATTTTTCTCCATTTTCTCTTCATTTTCACACCACCCACACAACACCTCACCTTCGTCTGACCATCCTACAACCTTCTCGACACCATCAACATCTTCTCAAGCCACTCCGCTCACCGTTCCAACTTCTCCACAACCTGATCACCTCCGCCCCACCTCCTCTTATGCTTACCGGATAAGAAGCTCTAGTCATCCACTCCCTTGCTTCTACAGGACCCCATATCACTCACAACACACACATACATGCCTAGGCTATAAAGCTAACCTCTACATGGCTTCATTAATCGGACTTCGCACCGCGGGTCCGTTCTCCTCCAGCATCTCTGACGAAGGAGCACCGCTACGCTGCCTCAGAAACCTAAGCTCATCCACGACTTCAACCCGACCTTCATCGAAGCCTCCCTGAGCTGCCACGATCCTCCACCATCGAGCATAGCACGGGTGGAGCTCGGGGGAGGCCGTCAAAGCCCAGGCCCCTTGCCACCGTAAGAGGTAGAGCAGCAGGAGGAGAGGACCCTACGTGCACCGTCTGATCATCTGGATCGGACAACCTAGATGTAGTCCGAACCTCCTCCTCGATCCTAGAGGCTCGGGAGGACCGGCCACTCCTCGAAGCTCTAGAGTCCTCTACGTGGCCCAAGCCACTACTTCAATCCGAGCCTAGCCCGCACACGTGCTATGTACACGCATCTCGGGATAATTACAGACATGCCCCTGAACTTCCCTAGAACTACGATCAGGTCCTCCAAGCGCGTGCCTCACGTGTGCGCTTAGGGTATTTTATAGATGGACCTTGCTAGTTTTTGGAAATTAGAAAGAGGTCCCTCAAGGACATGTTTGTAATTATTTATCATTTTATTTTTCATAGCTTTTACTACATTTATGCCCTTGTACCGTTGAAAGACCACTACATTACCTATGTTAATTGTCGATTTTATTGTAGTATTCAGGCAATCAGGATCAATAAAAAACCATAAAATTTATTATTTAAGTAAAATCGAGTGATCCAAAATATATTTTACTTGGGAAAGCCCAAGGTCAAACTCAGGGAGGCCACTGTCTCCTTAGGTCAATTATTAGGTAATCTAGAGACTGGGTTTTCAGGGAGTTTTTTTGTTATTTTAAAATGCAATTTAATGGATGATACGCAAATTTGGAAAAGTTCAGAGATTAAAATGTAATTTTCATTCAAACAATGTCCAAAAATTATGAAAGTTAACCAAAAGATGAAATATGATGAAATTAAGCTAATATATTTTTGTTGGAATTTTCGGATGCAATATGAATTAATTACGAATAAAATATTACTGTAGGGTGATTTTTCGAAAATTAATTTTTATAAATAACAAGCCAATTTAATTTTTGGAACTAAGATCATCCTAGAGGTATCGAATGAGGATCTATCTAGGAAAATTAATAAATCCTAAAAATAATTGATGTACGACCTATAAAAATTAATTACTAAAATCATTGCTTAATTTATTGCAACCTCGTTATGCATGCAGATGAAATGAAATCTGTGCATAATATAGAACATAAGAATTCTATCTAATGTGATTTTTTTGGCAATTTTTAGATCATCAAACTATTTAATAGCAATTTTAATATAAAATGGGTAAACTATGCAAGTTTTCACCAAATTAATTATAATAAACAAATCATAACTCACAAAAATACTAAACACTCATTAAATAAAGAATTGAACTACAATACACAATTTTGGAAATGAAAATTGATGCGAGAATATTGTTCTAATTGCAATTGCAAAAATAAATAAACAAAAGGAATTGCCAGTAAGGACTATTATGCAATTACTTATACCTCGAAGGGCTTTTATGCAATTTTCCTAGGATGACACATGCACCTCACGTGCCTCCTGGAAGGCGGGGGTACTTCTGGTAATTGCAGAGAAACAGGGGGGGGTGCTTGCTGCAATATTTCTAAAGAGGTACGTGCCTTTCATGTGCCCTAGCTCACCGAGAGGCTCAGGGGGTTGAACCTCGAGCCGCCACATGGCAGATGGCAGCAGGATTTGGTGTTCGAGGCTCAGCCTTGGGTGGGCGAGCCTTTTACCTAGTGGATGGGGGCGAACATGCTGAAGTGGGCAATTGTAGGCCCTTAGATCAAGGTCTGACCTTGATCCTAGGGAGTCTGTAGTGAGAGGAGGCGCATGTGGCGAGCAAGCAGAGGCACTGGGCGATCGGGCGGAGTGCGAGCTCGATCGGAGTGCACGATACAGAGATGCTCGACCGACGACGGTCGGGTGGCTGCTCGAGGAAGACGAGTGGGCCCTAGAGGTGAAGGGTCGCCTCCACCTCCATCGACACACGATATGAGGTGGAGCTGCTGGCAGAGGTCTGAAGGAGCTTATGTCCCGATGTTGAGGTAGCGGAGGCGGTCGACTGCCGATGATGGGCGTAAAGGGCGCGTGCAGCGGGGGTGGTGGCCATTGAAGAGCTGCTAGAGGATTGGAGCTAGATGGTGGAGGGATGCTCGAGGGATTTGAGCTCCGATGGGCACCGAACCTCGGTGTGGGTGGAGAAGATGCTGCAACAAAGGCGTGCTGTCTTCGATGGCGTAAAGATCTATGGCATGGTGATGGAAAGAACAACGGGCTCTACATGCATGGCAAAGCTGTGGGCGGAGCTAGGGCTCCACCTTGAAGGGGGTAGCGTAACGATGGTCGGTGAGGTTGGTGCGAGTCAAAGGCGTGAACATAGACGTGGTTGCACGAGTGCCGGAGTTGGTTGGTGAAGAGAAACAAGAATGAAGAAGAAGTAAAGGAGAAGGGGAGAAAGAAGGAGAGATTACCTGGAAAGCTGGGCGGAATAGGTCGATGTGTCTGGGAAGATTGAGCTTGGCAGAGCTCAGTGATTGTCGCTCGAGGGCTGGGCACAGCCCGAGCTTAGCAACTCCAGTTTGGGTGGCTGCGACAGTGAAGAGCTCACCGGATCTAGCCTAGAAAATGGGGTCCTATCGTCGCTTAACAACATCGTCTCTCACTCGCTGTCACCAAGGAAAAGGCAGAGTTCGAGGGATTCACGCTTTAAATGGCGGACATATCGGAAAGGGGACGATGGCAAATATATTATAGGCGGTTTGGCGATGGCAATGAAGACGGAGATCGTGGAGATAGAGAGGGGAGTGGGATGAGGAGACTGCTACACAAGAGATTGCGTAGGGGAGTGGGTCACGCGGTCAAAGAGATAGAAAGGCGGGAGAGATGGTGGGGGCGGCTGTTTTGCAACTACCGTGTGGTGGAGTTGGGAGTCGTGGGTGATGCAGGGAGGATGGTTGGCGGGCGATTGCAGACGGGCCGTAGGGGAAGAGGATGTAGAGAGTGGGTCGCAGGTCGTGGAGGTGAAGTGCGAGAGATGGATGGCAGTTGCAGCCCGTCGTGAAGGGCTGAGATGTGGGCGAGGGAGCGGTTGGCATTGTGCGCAAGGATGGAGGCGTGGGTGTCCATGCAGAGGAGGGAGGAGATGGGGCTGCCACGTGGCGCGCGCATGGGCGACCATCTAGTGGGTAAAAATTATTAAAAATAAAATAAAATAAAATAAAATAAAGTAAGTAGAAAATAAAAATAATTATAAATAATATTAAATAAAGAATAATAATTAAAATACTAAATAGATAAATAATAAAATTTACAATAAAAATACATGAAATAATAATAAATAAATGAATAAATTAAAATAAATAGTAATTAAAATAATAAGAAAATAAATAAATAAGATAAATAAATAATAATAACTAAAATAAAAATATATAAATATATAAAAATGAAAAGAAAATAACAATAATTAAATAAACTAAAAATAAAATAAAATAAAAATGGGGTGACACGTGATAGCTTTAGGAAGTGTCACGTGTCGCTCCCATGAAATTCAAAAATTAAATGTCAAGAAAAATAAAAAAGAAATAACAAAGGGGTCAAAACTAAAAGTGGTCAACATGAAAATTACTCGTCTCGACAAGATTTACAACTTTCTTGATTGAAAATCAAATAAATCATCTGTACAAAAAGTATTTTTGGGTGGTACTTATAAGTATAAAATACCGCATTTTGGTCTTTTACAGATTTTTTTAACATTTAAAAAAAGATAAAAATCAAATAAAATTGGAGAAAATATAAAACAAATATTTACAACTTAATCTATTTTTTGGATTGTTAATAATTAAGAAAATATAAAGATAAAACAGAATACATGAACATATATACGATATACAAGGAGGGGCCCGAAACCCAAGTTTCACACATGGACTCCGATGCTTTTGAATTTAGTCTTGTTTTGAAGGTAATTGAACATACATTAATTCAAAAGTGAGTAAGGGTCATAGGAGACTGCATGATAGAGATATTCACATTTTAAGGTTCTTAGTCTCAATCCGGGGTTTGGGTTTTATTGGTCAATATTACATGTTTGTATTTTTTGATATTTTTTCCTTTATTAATGTTAGTAGTATATACACCATAGAATTGATTTAATTCAATTATGAGTTAGTATAAAATAGATAAAAATAGTGAAAATATGGTGAATATAGAGGCGATATTACATGTGAATTTGGCTTCTTATTTAATGCAAATATGCATGTTAAAATGCAGACATTAATTCTAAATGCATGGATGAAAATAATGCAAAATAAATGGGGAAATGCAGGATCAGAGCTCTATTTTTAACTTTTAGAGTGATGAATCACATATTCATCAATTGTTTTATTTATATATTGAGCATCTAGACTCTGATTCAATTGATTTTGGTCTCATTTTGATGCGTGTTTTATGCTGTATCTAATGGCATACTATCTCATTTTACCACTTAATTAATGTGCTAATTTTTGATGACATATGGTGTCACTTGCTCTCCCATTTTTGCCATTAATAGATAATTATTTTATTTTTAATGCTCAATTGTCATTTAAATCAACCCTTATTTTGTTGCTCAATTATTTGATGATTTTGGGGTATATTTGTTTATACATATCTATTTGCATATCATCACATACTGTTGTTCATTAATTGCACTTGCATCTCATTTTAATTGCATAAAATAAAAATAAAAATACATGCATCATATTATTCTATCTTTGCATCATTTTATGTGCATAATGTGTTTGCATATCATTTTGTATTGTACATTATCTCTGCATATGAAGACTTAGGTTTAGAATTTAATCACTCAATTTTTAATCAATAATTTTCGAGAATATACGAGGACGCCCGTGTCCCTGCGTTCAACGTTGGTACACTTACCAAGTAAAATTATTGCCGCATATTCAAAGCCATGGTCTTTGCATGAATCATTTTCATCACCTATACTACAATAAAACACGACTATTAAAGTGGTTAAAATGAGGTTCATCATTCACCTATGGGCCTCAACGAATTTTCCTGCGTTTTCATCTCTTTTTACATTTTTATTATCCCTATTTTCCAACTTATTTTTATCTGTTTTCTGCATTTTGAGTTTTCGGCCTTCATTTTCTTTGTTTTGTGTGAATGAGCCCTTGGATTTTAAGACTTTCTTGATCAAGTAATTTAGGTCCAAACACCTAATATCTGCAAGCACCAATAGATTCTACGTTTGGATCTAGATCAAACTCAATTGGTTCTTCTTGATAACATGAATTCCTGCTTATGGCGATTTCATCAGCTTACATTTGCACATAGTGTAATTTAAAATTATGCCTTGCATCCCACTTGGAGAGCGTTGGGAAGTACTGTGAGTCTTCTTACTTAGCATGCATCATATGATACAAGGGTGGGATTTCATCCTAATATCCACTTGCATGATTTTTCTACTCTCTCCCTCTGTTTTTGTATTATTTAGGAATTAAAGAAAATCCAAAGAAATCATTAGGAAAAATATTCTGAAAAATACTCAAAAAAGTGAAAATCAAAAATTAAAACAATGGGACTATTTAATAATCTTTAACAAAAATTAAAATTCATATGGACATCATTATTTGGGGTTCATAAAACCGACATTCTTTTCACGTACATTCCAGACTGAGCAAGGCACGACCCATAAGGAGTAGAGCCAAAAACCAAGCCTGAATACTACCTTGTTATTTGACTGGATTCATGAAGTATTGACGCTTCAATCGTAGGCGGGCGATTGGGGCCTTATCGACACGATGTTCTTGCCTTGTGTAGAACATTCAGCCTGGTTCGAAGTATTGAGCATAGTCACACCATCACAGGTGTGTCTGTCTCATCATTCCACATCCGAGTACCCCGTCAGGGTGAAGTAGTGTTTTCACTTGTCGGCTTCCTCATCTATTATTTGACTGAGTAGCGGATTCATACCCTATAGCGTGGATTCTCTTGAAAATGTGCAATCTACAAGTTACAAAGGAAGTGGAAAGTAGGGGTTACTTTTTTTGGCAGTACTCACTCTCCTATAGGGTTAGCCTCTAAGGACTTGTTATAAGATAGCTTGAAAATAACAATAAAATTGAAAAGATAAAAATAGACGAACTCTTACGGCTTCCTTGTGTGAGTCGGTGAAAGAATTTTGTTTGATGTTTGTTTGAATTAGAATTTAGGTCAAAGATGCAGTCCTGCATACTTGCGTCCTTTTTCATTATCTATTTTTCATTTCTTCTTGCCCATCTCATTTTGAGCCTTCCACTATTTTCCTATTTATCTATTGTTCGTCACTGTATTCCATTCCTCATCTACTATGCTTCTATTCAAGATCTCGTCTCATGGATGGTTTAGTCAGGACCCAACTGACACCAACATCGATTCCATGAACTCCACTTCTTCAATAATTCAAGGTGATTCCCGAGAATCCAGTTCGGGTCTTGTGAAACGATCTCCATACTCCTCAACTTCTTCCTCTATTCAAATAAATCAGGATCATTTGGATGGAGATCAATTTCAGTGCATATCCAATGCTCCATCACATACATCTGGAATTGACCCTAATTTCAGATCATCCATTCAATCTGGTGCCACAGTTTAATAGTATGATCGAGATACATTTCCATGTGCAGATCAAGAGCCAACACCGGGTCTCGTTCAGATCAATTCCTCCGAGTCTGAATTATAGATGGCTCCATAGGAAAAAGGGAAGGGGCCGAATCAATCAGATTAGGGACAACTAGATGCGTAGTTGCTCGCTTCTATACAGTCTATCCAACAGTAGCTGGCAGATCAGGCACTTACCCAGGACACCTTACAGGATATGTTGAATGATCTAAGAGAGAGAGAGAGAGAATAGAGGAGGAACAGGAGGTGATGGTGAACAAGATGATGGACACTGTGGAGGCTCGACAGATGAGCCAAGGAGAGAGGCTCCCAAGCCTACTCTCAAAGAGACATACAATCCTGGCGGTTTCCAGATTACATAGTGGATACAGATACCTGTAGTCCACAAACATTTTGAATTAAAGCCACATTTTTTGGCTCTTCTTCCCTCCTTCCACGGGAACACCAACGAAGATCCTACATCCATCTTTAACAATTCTCTCGCATTTGCCGCACCACTCACCATCTTAACATCCTGTTAGGTGTAGTCAACATGGTCGCATCCTACTTCAGCCTTCAAGACACGACTCTTTATTGGATTAATCATATGGGGAAGGTTGTGATGACCTGGGAGGAACTCAAGCATTTATTCCTCTAGAAATATTATCCTTTGGGTCGTCTCAATCAGATGCGAGCACGTATCAACAACTTCTCCTAGGGAATGCACAAGTATATCCATGAAACCTTGGAGAGATCGGAGATTTGCAGGAGAAGTGCCCCCACCATGACATCCCTCAAATCAGTCTGGTCCAACACTTCTTTGGGGGTGTCACTCCAAAAAGTTTGAGGCTTGTTGATGCCGCATGTGTTGTCTTACATTTCAATAAGGAAAAAGACGTTGTCTGGCAGATTTTTGTAGAAATGGTCGAAGGATAGGCCGCATTATCTCCGTCCCATACTTATCAAAGACAACCGTAGATCCACCACAAGCATGTATGGAAGCATCCAGTGAAGCGGAGAGGGTTGAGAGCGCCAACCTCAACATCATAGGGAACCACCTGTCCAAAGTTGATATAATCGAGAAGCGATCACATGATCGCAAGAAACTATCTATGATCGAATAAAGGACCCAACATCTAGACAAGCCGGATTAGATTTCCAAGCAGCTGGATCTGCTAGTCAATACCATTAATGCCGTGTTTGTGAGTCTATCAGCCACAACTCACGTTGAGTAGAAAGATCCGCAATCACCACAACCTCCTCAGATGAGTTCGGGAAACCTCAAATACACCATGTATATTACGTGCAGGCCCCTGAGAAGACTCCACCATCTCCGCAGCAGCAACATGTTGTGCACGAGCCCAAACTCCCTTCTTATGATCCACATTTTCCACGACCGCCACATTTCTAAGAGGTCAATGGCATATGGAACAATGATGCTCAACTGGCCCATCCAGGTAGACACAAGTAGGGTCAGTAGTCAACCATAAGGCCATACCACCAACCTTCAGGTGGAAGGCTTGTCCAACACAAGCCTCTACAGAACTAGTCTCCACCTTACCATAATAACTGGAGACGGAATCAGAACTACCAACAGCCCACGTAACTCTCTCCTCCTTGATTTCACGACTAGAGACAGAACAACTGTGACAGAATTAGTACGCGACTGCTCATCAGAACCAGTACCTCTTTCCTCCTAGATTTCACAACATCAACTCCTTCCTCACCATAATAATAAGTATTCCCACCAGCAGTCTCCGTAGTATCACTCTCAGCGTGTCAGCATACTGAATCATCTAAGGCATCTCCTGTGAGCCCAACTCTTGATTGCTTGGCCCTACTTGTCAAAGGCCTAGCAGAGATGTCTAAGAAGTTTAATGACCTCACTGCAACCAAGACTTCTATTCCTGCATAGGTTGAGGCAAACCCCGACAATTTTAAGCGTAAAGAGTAGGTAGTTTACGATGTCTCGTCTGATCCAACTAAATCGGGTATTTCAGATTATACATTGTCTATTGTTGTGACTCTCAGGAGCAATAGAGTATTGCATCCATCAACCATCGCCATGGGAAAGAATAAAGCATCTTCTGGCGAGTCATCTTTAGCATGAGCCGATCCAACAACAGAGCAAGGTGATGAAGAAGATGATGGAGGAGTAGCACCGGTTCACTGCCACCAACAAGAGAAAACATTGTAAAAAATAACAAAATAAAATTTTCAAAAAAAAGAAGAGCCAAAGCCAAGCTGTGCCGGCCTTGGAGGAGCCAGCACCAACATCACTCCTGACATTGTCTGACAAAGCCGAAGCTCATGCTGATACCTTTTTTGCCTGTTTTGCATGGTGTCTTACCTTACAACTAACCATTTGTACAACATGATGTAATTAAGAACAATGCATTTCTCCTGTGAATCTTCTTTTCCCCGAAGCTACGAGAAATACCAAAAAATAGAAATTCGAAAAATACATTGTCTAACTTTGACATTGTTGAAATCATTGAAAATCTTGTGTTAAAAATGCCATTAATGAAGGCCATGAGATACATGCCAGCTGTGAAGAAAGGTTTGAAACATGTATGTACCTCTAAGCCTCAGAGTTGCAAGAATAGATACAACCGAAGAGAGAAATACATTCTAACCATGGGCACAATGAATGCAATAAGTGACCTCCTTTAGAAAAAGAAGACAAGGGAGCACCCAACATCAGATGCCAGATATTTGATCAAGTCTTTGAGCGAACCTTGCTTGATAGAAGCTCTTCTTTAATCCTCATGCCTTCCTCATTGTTTGAAGAATTTGGGATGGCTCCGCTTAAGCCTACCTGAATGATCCTGCAGTTTGCGGATCGATCCATAAAGTGGCCCAAAGTTTTATTAGAAGATGTTATTGTGATAATGCAAGACATGCACTTTCCTGTGGACTTTGTCATCTTAGACATGGACTTACATGCGCTATTGCTCCAGACTCCGATCATTCTTGGAAGACCGTTCCTTCGAACTACCTATGTGGTCATCGACTACAGTCTGGAAAGATTATATTTCACTTCTACAATGATCACGCCACTATTGACATGACCAACGAACTGAAGGGCACATCTGATGAAGGGAAACCACAACCATCCATCAAAGACTGTGATATTATTAATATCAGTGATCAATAGATTTCTCTAGATGATATTCTATAACACAGGAAATCTTTCAGTAGAGACGGACATGGAGAGCACAGTCTAAACGCGCTCCTTTGCTGACTGGGAGATCGAATCACAACCATTAATCAGTATGTTTGAAGAAAATTCAACTCAAACATAATACAAAGAGTTCATCACAGATATGTTCAGTACATTTATATCAGAGCCAATAGTGACAAAATTGGACAACATCTCAATTATTCAAGCAGACCATCCATCTACCAGCACAGTTTTTGAAGTGTCCGCGGAGTAGACTCCACAATTACCTGAACTCAAACAACTCCCGGTAGGTCTGAAGTACGCTTTCCTTATAGGTGAGGGGAATATGTATCTTGTCATAATTAATGGCAGGCTAACTCCTGATAAGTAATCTCGACTTCTTAAGGTTCTAGAGAAAAATCATAAGGTACTTGGTTGGAAAGTATCAGATCTCCGAGGGATAAATCCAGCCTTGTATTCACACCACATATATATCTTGAAGATCACTAAAAACTGTCCCGAGAATTCCAAATAAGATTAAACCCTAATCTTTGGAACGTTGTAATGAAAGGAATCATGAAGTGGTATGAAGAAGGTTTTATTCATTCCACCTTCAACCCGAAATAGGTGAGCCCCCTTCTTGTAGTTATGAAGAAATCAGATCTCATTTGTGGTTAAGAATGACCAAGGTGAGGAGATCTCTACCTGAGTACCAACATCTTGGCAGGTGTGTGTTGACCACTGCCGCATGAATTCAACTATCAAGAAGGACCATGTCCTGCTACCATTCATTCATCAAGTGCCTGGAAGACTAGCTGGGAAAGAATTATGCTACTATCTAGATGTGTACTCAGGCTACAACCTGGTGGGTATCGCCCTTGAAGATCAAGAGAAGAAACCTTCACCTGCCCATTCGGTGCTTATGCTTTCAGAAGAATGCCCTTTGGACTATACAATGCGCCAAACACATTCCAGAGATGCATGCTTGCAGTTTTCGATATGGTCGGGAGTTTTCTCGTAGTTTTCATGGATGATTTCTCAGTCTACAGTGACCATTTCATGTCTTGTCTTCATCACCTTGACCGAGTACTACGGAAATACCGTGAAGTGAATTTGGTATTATCTTGGGAAAAAAGTCACTTCATGATCATAGAAGGAATTGTGTTGGGCCACAACATTTCAAAGCGAGGCATGGAAGTCGAACCAGCGAAGATGTATGTTATTGCCAAACTTGATCCAACCTATAATGTGAAGAATGTGAGGTCATTTCTCGGGCACATTGGATTCTATAAAAGATTCATCCAGGGCTTCAAAAGACTTGACCGACCTCTCACAGAGCTTCTTTACAAGGAGACAGAGTTCATTATCGATCAAAAGGTTCTCCAATCATTCTATTGGTTGAAAGAGATAGTCACTCAGGCTCCCATCCTACAACCACCAGATTGATCTCTCCCCTTTGAGATCATGACAGATGCATCTGATTTCGCAGTTGGAGCTGTATTAGAACAAAGAAAAGATAAATTGCCCTATACCATTCACTTTGCTAACAAGAAACTTAATGAAATACAAAGAAATTATACAGTAATCGAGAAAGAATTTCTGGCGACTGTTTTTGCCTTAAAGAAGTTCAGATCCTACCTTGTTGGATCAAAAGTTATCATTTTCACCAACCACTTTGCTATCAGATACCTATAGCAGAAGAAACATGCCAAATAGCTTCTACTCAGATGGATCCTTCTCCTCCAGGAATAAACCTATGGTTTAGAATGTGGTAACAGATCATCTGTACAGAACAGAATGCTTAGATACTCAGCTGAGCAGTGCACCGATCACATAAACCTTCCATGATGAATCCATCCCCAAAATTAAGTCTCTCCCTTGGTATGCCAATATTATGAACTGCCTCATCTCTAGGGTAGTCCCACAAGATTGGACGAGAATTGAAAAGGACAAATTCATGTCTGACATTCATTTCTACCAATGGGAAAGCCATACTTATTCAGGGAGGGATCAGATTGCATTTGACATCTGTGTAGTCCTCAGGAGGAGTACACAAGTGTCCTCGAGCGTTGCCATAAGCTCGAATATAGTGGACACCATTCTAGAAGTCAAAGGACAACACAAATTTTGTAGTGTGGCCTCTGGTGGCCAGCACTATTCAAGGATGCAAATGAGTACGCCAAAACCTATACTGATTGTCAGAAAATGAAAAACTCTTGGTGCTAAAGATGTTATGACTCTTAAATTCATTCAGATATCTGATGTGTTCGATGAATGGGGCATTGATTTCATGGGCCCGTTTCCTAACAGTCAGGGCTACATATACATCCTCCTTGCTGTGGACTATGCGAGTCGATGGGTTGAAGTTATCCGTGCTCGAACTGTAGACATCAGAACTGTCTGTCGATTCTTGAAAATTACATCATTTCACAGTTTAGGATGCCAAAAATTCTTATTTCAGATGGGGATAGCCACTTCATCAACAAAGAGGTGAAGAAATTAACGAGGAAGTATGGAATCGATCACTGAGTCACATCTCCTTATCATCCTCAATCAAATGGCTTAGCTGAACTATCAAATTGAGAAATCAAGATGATACTACAGGAGCTTGTGAGGTTGGACAGAAAGAATTGGTCACAACTCCTGGATTCAGTTCTTTGGACATACAAAACCACCTACAAATCTCCCTCAGACATGTCGCTCTACCATCTTATGCATGGAAAGCATTGCCATCTGCCCGTGGAACTCATTGACAGATCTCTCTAGGCAGTTAACATCTGTAACCTTGAATCACAAAAAGGTGGTCACAAAGAAAAGTGGATATGAACAAGCTCCTGGAATTCTGATACTACGCGTATGACAACATCTTGATGTACAAATAGAAGGTTAATCGGTGGCATGGCAAGCACATCAGACGAAAGACATTCGAACCTAGACGGAAAGTATGGTTGTTCCATGCAAAATTGAAGATTTTTACAGGGAAATTGAAGAGCAAATAGAGAGGGACCTACATCGTCGAAGTTATGTGTGATAACAGAAGTGTTTGATATTAGAATTGTCACCTGACTCACATCTATTCATCGTCAACGGTCTGTTGCTGAAGCTGTATTTAGAGCATGACATATTCCTGGTAATTATCGGTTCAATTCAAATGGTATTTGATGATGAAGATTCAACAACTGCAGTAAAGTCGGATAATCCTCCAAAAAATATCTTCGATTAATTTTTTTCTTTTCTTCTTATCATTTTTATTCTTTAATTCTTCCGTGCGATGCGCATACCATTCATCTGTGCTACACTTTGGATATTCTTCATCCCAAGTATAGGGGTATGAGTGCATTCGAGTTATTCATTATTCATTTTCTCGCTTATATCTCATTTTTTGATATTCTGTCTATACTTATGGATATTTTACTCTAAGTATGAAGGGGCAAGCTGATCCCACTGATTTCGTAAATTATGGATCCTCGAATGTCTCCAATTTTTATGTAGTTTGCTATACTTAAGATTATTTGATCCTAAGTATAAGGGGGTGCTCGACTTCTTATTATTATTTTAGTTGTTGTAATATATAATTTCCTATAATTAACATGAGTTATGTCTTCCTTTTTCTCTCTTATCTATGAGGACATAGCTCAAGCTAAGTATAGGGGGGTCGTATATGCATTGTATATAATTTAGCCATAACTCATACTTTCTATTTTTAAATAATGTGGCTAATATACTATACGGGTAAGGGTATACAATTAATTAATTGAAAATACTAATAATATAAACAGAATTTTTCAAAAATTCTTTGTAAAAATAAATAATAAATCAGTTTAAAAATGTTTTGCAAAATGATTTTAAAATGACTTGAAAAATCTTTTGAAAACCGTTTGGAAAACTTTTAGTGAATTATTTTCAAACCTTTGTAAAAATCTTTTGTAAATGTTTGCAAATTTTACTTCAATTGCTTGAATAAAATTTTGAAAATTAGTTTGCAAAATGATTTGGAAAATGATTGTAAAAATATTTTGCAAAATCTATATATACTATTAGAAAATCTTTGCAAAATGATTTTCAAAATTTTGTAAATGTTTGTAAAGTGATTGTAAATTTTATTTGCAACATAAGTTTTCAAAAATGTTTGCTGAAATATTTTCAAACTATTTTGAGAACCATGCACATAATTATAGCAAACAAAATTCTTTATAAATATATAACCCTTATATATGCATAGATATATAATAATAAAAACTTCTGTAAATAACAACTAACTTGACATGTATAAATTCCTTGTGTAAATACTTCAGCCAATTCTTGTAAATATTGATGCACTCCCATGTAAATATTTATATAAACTTATTTTACTAACTTTTATTAAAAACCCCTACAAATTTCAAAATTTTCAAAACCCATAAAAATTTGCAAAACATTTTCAAAATTGCATAAAAAATTACAAACCTTTTTAAAAAATTCGTAAAAAGTTCAAAACCAAAAAATTACTTCATAAAAATATTTTTCTTGCATTGTACATAACATTTGCATTTTTCCGAATGATCTAGACAACAAGTCTAAATAAAGTCAGAAGAGTGGAGCTTGGTTTAGATCTTAATCCACCTAATTTCGGAGGAACCCTTTAAGGACTGGAATTGAGGTGCTTCAGGTCATCCTGACTTAATTCTTTAGGTTTAACGAGACTATGTTCATGAGTCGATTCATTGTGTCTAACTAGAACCCTTCATATCATCTATACAGCTCTTGAGATAATGACTTGACTAGAAACCTCACATTTAACACTTAGCTCAACCTTGATGGATTGTTGAAAAATCTTAGAAACTAAGTCAGGACAATACTAGACCGCTTCGTCAAGGGTAGCTCATGAACCATTCTTGGAGATTATCGAAACCGATACTTTAACCCACTCCTTCTGATCACAAGAACATCTAATAACTGGAGGATGGATTGAAACAATGCTTCGGATGAGGAATGGTCTGCTAGCACATCTTTTTTCAAGACCCCAAAACATGGACGGATCGAAAGATTTTATATTTGTCGGGGCTAAACAAGAATGCAGAGAAAAGAAAAATCCAAAAAGAAGACTAACAAAAAATTCTACAAAAATATCGTGCTTCCAAAAAAGCCTGCTTCTTGGTGAAGACTTGGTTACTGTGACTGAGCTTCATAAGAGAGTGATACTACAATGGTCTATTCTCACTTCTTTTCCCATTCTTCTAGCTTCTCTTCCTTTTTAGTTGTGTACTAGCAAGCACATGACCTTAGAAGGAAATATCTGTCTCCTCGAGGACAAGTTACCGGAGGAGCATACTCCTTGATAGTTAAGTGATTTGTCTTGGAATTGTTAGCAAATTCACACACATGGTTCATGCCATTTCAATGTTGTGAGAGTATGAGGCTGAGAGGATGGTTTTGATCAGACTGTGAATTGAATTGAATGATAAGATTATGGAACCTAAGGGTTGTTGTGCCACTCTTCCTAACCTTAATGTGGTTCCGAACACACCACGAATCCAAAGGTCTTAAATGAGCTCCAAACTTTGATTTTATTAAGATAAGTTTAAAATCCAACAATCATTCCAAGTTCTCTCCTCTTTTCTTTATTTTCTTTTATTATCATAAGCGTTTGCTAGGGACTAGAAGAATCAATTATAGGGGGTGACGAGTCTTCATTTCATCATCTTTATTCTTTCATTTTGACCTTAAATCCCTAGCTAAATGCTTGTATGTAGCATTACTTTGTACAAAATAATACTCAATAATTGACCAATAAATACTGTATAAAATACTGTGTTTAATACCAAAATAAAAGAATAAGGGAAGAAAAAAATAATGAAGTGCCAAGACACTGAGTTACCCTAGACCTCGAGACCTAGTCATAATGATGACTTGGTCGACAAGGAATAAAATAAGGGTGGATAGGGCAACCAATTGTACATAAAACCAGCTCAGAAATTGTAATTCTATAGCCCGATAAGTAGGCTTTTGGGGCCTATTTTATTTTCCTAATTTTATATGTCAAATCAATAAAACACAAAGAAAAATACAACATTTGTTTCATTAAAAAATAATGCACTGTGTGCCTGGGACATACTGAATAAAAAGTTACAAAGAAAAATTTATAGATCTGTATCTTCTCCATACAAATCCAAATTGACCAAACTTATCTTTACTCATCATAAAATTAAATTATATTTTAATGAAGGTGGTTTCATTTAATTTCATGTTAAGATGCAAAAGTTGACTTTTGGTTTCTCATTGTGCAATGTACCTATATATAATATTCAATATATTTATTCTTTATATTTTTCACTTTCTTATATTTTTATAAACTTGAAAATATTATTTAAAATACATATAAATAAGAAAATAAAATAAAACCCTTAAAAATACATTTAAATAAATTGTACACTTTAGTATATATGTAGACTATACCTATAATATACCTATGTAATATATTTCCTTATTTATTGATTTAAAATAAATAGATTCAGAAAAATAAAGTAAAAATATGTAATTAGATAATTTATAAATATAGAAATTTTGTATAAATAATAATAAAATACACAATACAAAATAAAAATAAATTATGGTAAATGTAGGTATATATACATGTGTATATGCATGTAAATATCAACACATAAGAAAATAACTTGTAAAAATAAATAAAAATTGGAATAAAATACTACAAAAATAACAAATATTTTTTATATTTTGATAAAAAGGTAACAATTCCTTTAATGTTTTCAATCAATTTTATAAGGGATTTTGAACCCTATTTTTATGGTTGGTCCATGTGGACCAACCAGAGGTGCCTGACTGTTGACCTCCAGTCAACAGTCCGCTCTTCTTTCTGACTTCTGTCAGAAGTCATCTGGATGCTGACTTCTCTCCATTTCCACGCCTCCATCTCCCTCGAGCAACTCGCACATCCCTATACCTCGTCGACCCCATGCCTTCCACAAACCCCTTCCCTACCTCATGTAATCTCCCCACCATTTTTGCACAAACCCACATGTATAAAATTTGACCTCCACCCCCTTTTCCATTTTGACCTCGTTTCCACCTTGTAACCCCATTGAGAGATCACCTCATCAAATCTTGTAGTGACAACACAATCCTCTGAGCCTATTTGGTCTGGATAAGGGGCAGAATACGATGGTCCAAGCTTCGTCGAAGAAGCTTCGGTGAGCTTCTCCGCTCCAAGTATCATGCTTGTTCAAGTGACTAACATTAGGTTTAATGTTTGCATTTCCTTTCAAAATCTTAATGTAGTAGTTAGTTTAAGTAATTAGGTTTTAATCTAGTCTAATTTTAGAAATTATGATCTGTTGGAGCACTGTGATCCATTATAAATTCCATCGTACCCGTTTGTTTTGCGACTCACCTCCACCCCACCTTCGAACCTCATCACATTCTCTACCTTTTGCACCATCTACCCTCCACAAATCTCACAAATATCAAGGCTCCTAAGCTCTTTCCTTCGCCACCTATCAAAGCTCCTCTGCCCCCTTTATTTCCTAGCGTAGCAGCTTCATTAGAGGGATGATTAAACATCCCTTGGTACCCTAATCATTTTTATACAGGTATTGGGTTTAAAAGACCCACATGGAGATGTGTCCAGGTCCAAGTCAGCCCTCCAGGAGAGCATGTCATCTAGGCCCCCTCCTATGGGGCCCGGATCTTGTTGAACCCACCTGCAGACGCACGTGCATCTCAGGAAGTTGGAGCGACCATCGACAAAGGAAGAAGCATGCAGAGTATGAAGATCTGGGGGATCGAAGGTTAGGGAAGAAGAAGTTATTCCCTGTTCTTGGTGACCCCTCCATAGCTGTCCGATCAAGACCTAGGCCCATATCTATTCTGGGCCCTCCATTTCAACCGAACCGGTATCACATCTAGGTCGTAGAGTGTGCCACATGGAGCCAACACAACCCTCCGATCACGTGACTTAAGTTGGTAAATTTCAATAGCCCCTTACACGCTTTTGTATTTATAAATAGGTCTTGTAAATATTAAGTTTAGTTTAAAATTTTGTGTAAAATTTGCAAGTGGACCCCCGTTTTTATTGTGCATCTAGCCAACTCACATGTGAGGTGGGCAAATTGTAGGGAGCCCCTTCCAAGTTTTGTAATTTATGTTTAGTCCTTAAAATTTGTAAACATGTGCAAAATTTTGGGTTTGTTTGCACGTAACACCCTGGCTTTATTTATTATTGCATATATACCTTCTCTAGTATTGTAAATTATTTTGTATCTTTTTTTATTTTTATTTAAATAGCTCACGTGCTTGTAAAATCATGGAAAATTATAGTAAATGCTTTATGTCATGCTTACTCACGTTATACATTTTTATTTCAGCATTTTCATACATTTTTTCACTTATTGAAAATAAAAGGAACCTATTTAATCCTTATTTAGCTATAAAGATAAAAAATATAATCTATTCTAAAAATTCCAAAAAAATATAATATATATTATTATATAATATAACTCTATACCAAAAATCATAAAAAATATAAAAGAAAAACTTTAAAAATTTAAAAACCCTCCTAACCTTGTAAAAATCTGCAAAAAATTTATAAAACCCCAAAACTTAGTTCTATGTTGTATATTTTTCTTTATATTATATATCATATATCAAAAACAATTTTGGGGAATTTTGTAATATTTATCTTTTTTTTAAAACCCAAAATAATTTGGCCTATTATTGCAAGTCAGTGTATTGACATTTTAAATCAATTAAAAATACCTAAAAATTAGCAAAAGTTATAAGAAAAAATAGAGAAAATTACTAAAAACACAAAAACATTTTTATTTTATAAATTTTGAGTATATATAGTTATATTTATAAATATAAACTTTATATAGACTATTTATAATATATATACTTATTATTAATAATATTATTGATTATATATACTTAAATATATTTTTAACCTTTAAAAAATAAAAAGGAGCATTCTTGTTTGTATTTTCTGAATTTTTATATATATTTAATATATATCTTATCCAGTAGTTATATTATACATACATACATATATATATATATATATATATATATATATACATACACTTATTATATCTTTAAAAATAAAAAAATAAAAATCAGAAAAATATTAAAAGGAAACTAAAAATTATAAAATTTTAAAACAAATAAATACATATAAATAAAAATCCATAAAAATTAAATATAATGCAAAAACCCCACAAAAAGTTAAAAAGCATAAATTAGAAAAACATTTGTTGTTTGTTTTTATTAATAGGAAATAAATCACCTATCCTTGTATTTGCTCTCAGTATTTCGTCACCTGCACTTGCTTGCTATATACATTTATTTTTAAAAGTATAATAAATTCAACCTTGCATATTTTTCATTGATTTATCATATATTGTGGGTTGATTGTTGATTTATGTGATTGAGTTGAGTGTCGAGTGCTGTAAGAGTGGTTGATACATCGATTGTCAGACCAACTTGTCACGCACCGCAGACCCTCCAAGACCGGACGTTAGGTACCTTGCTCCATCCATATTATCATATATTTAGCCCGAGACATCTCCAAGAAGGAGATGACCTTAAGGTATTTCTCATGCATGTAGAGGGTTCAGATATAAGTATCCGAGGTGAGAGTCTCTAAGACCAAGCTAAAATTATTGTACTACGAATGGTATCTAGAGGTTGCAACCCAAGTCCACCCTCCTTTTTAGGGAGGTAGACAATGCTCAAAGCAATATCATGTCAACCATAGCCCCCATATGAAGTCAATGCAAAGCATGTTCATCTGCATGATCGAGGCACAACAGATCAAGGTACTGGCTACCCAGTTGAGAAGTACACTGGCAAATGACATATTTTAAAAGTTGTATATGATTGACCATAGAAAGAGACTTTGATTTCCAAACACTAAGCTAGGCCCTTACCCCATCCTCTAAATGGCAAGCCACTTTACCGATCCCATAGGAAGAAGCACGTAGGAGCCCTCAATAGGTCATCGGGAGTGGGTGCCTCAACATACCCTACTGAAGCGTTAGACCAAAGTTGTCAGGAGCATATCTGGGCCTAAATAGATTACTCCTACGAGTGTTAATCATTAGGCCCGAGATCTGAAAAAGTTGGATAGAATATCATTGGTAGTCAATGAATAGGTGGAAGAGTCTTTAGAGAAGAAGAGCATGCCGTCTGGATAGATAAGATGAGTAGGAGTAGCCCTTCGATCTCTCCCCACTGGCTTGAGGTGGCCTATAGCAACCAAGTCCTCAACAAGGCATGATAGTGATTCCATGACTACTGTAAAAAGCATTGTACTAAGCAGGTCCCCTTACCGCAGCCCACGGGAGACACATAAGAACCCAAAAGGGGAATCATTAATCAATACCGATAAGGAGGTGGTAGAGATGCAACACTTGTTCCAACCAATCCAAATAGGGTCAAACCAATCAACTCCAAGTTCCTCAAGATGAAGGTATGCTCAAGAGAGATCAACTTTGAGGCATGCCTTGAGAGAACGAGCCTTATGCTTAAAGCCCCCAGCTAGCTCATGAGCCAAATGAAGGTTATACCCAATGCATCATCCCTTGACGAAAGAAAACCGATTAAGTGAGATGAGGTGTGGTAGAACAACGACAAGGTGTGAGGCAAGGACCACGACAAAGATCTTGTAAGATACATTGAAGTAAGAGATTGACCTGAAGTCTCCCAAGTTCATAGGAGAGGAGACTTCAGACACAAGAGGCAAAAGGTGTGATTAACCTCCCACACCATGTTTCCACACTAACGAAGGAATGACAAAGCTTCATACACATCAACCTTGTTCTACAGCAAGTGCCTCTAGAAGAAGCCCACATTGATGCCATCAAGGTCCGGGGGCCATGGATAGTTGGATAATGAGATGGAGTGGATCATACTCCCCAAAAGGTTGAATTGGCCATTCTCGAGCATGGGTGGGAAGATGTAGTTTAGGAGCAAGTGGGTCCTCCCTCATAGGTCCGGGCATCTTAGGGTCTAGGAGACCCCGATAGAAATTAATAGCAACCGAGGTGACATATGTCGACATGTCCACTAACCAGCCATGCCCTTCCAATATGGAAGGGATGTTGTTGCGTGCTACATGGCCTTTGGCAGAGATGTGAAAGAAATGGGTGTTATGATTGAAGGATGTTTAATGTTTTACATAACATAGATGTGGAAAATAGTAAACAATTTGCAATTTTAAAGAGAGTTCATTACATGAACTTAGAACTTCAACACAATAATATTATGCATCGTGAAATCAAAAACTTAAGGAAATGATTTCCTAATATAGTTTCATGTATTATAACGAATATTAAGAAGAGACCATGGTTACCTCTTGAAGCATAAGTTCCTAAACAAAGAAGCCTCCCAAATCAAGTCCGATATGTAGAAACTTCTCTCATGGGTGTGTTGAGGAAACACGTAGCTTCCCATGAACTTTGATGTCGATGTTTGAAGTTGTCCATGCACAGATTAGATGGTCTCAAGCTCTTGATTTCGTCACACAAAATTAGTCCATCCTTCACACACGAGAAGCACAGAGAAGAAGATGATCTTCTCTTCCACAATACCACACATATGAAGAGAAGAGCGGCTTGATGGTGAAAGTGTAGGGTCTTGTTGAAGAAGAGAGTAGACATGTATGAGAGATTCAAACTCTCGAGATTCTTCTCTTCTCCAACTCTTAAGGTAATAGAACTTTTATGAAATGAAGCACTAATAAATCAGTGATTTATCATCTTATTTTATGATTATTATCCCTCTTATATAAACCGTTCAATTAGATTCCTGCTCAATTTGCTAATATAAACATCTGACCTCTTATAATTAACTAACCTTAATTAGTGTACATAAATAACATTTATTTATTTTATTTATTTCTTGTATTGTCCTAATATAAAAAATGCCATAAAACTAGTTTAACACTTATTTGTAAATCAAAATACCAAAAAATCACTAAATAAATTAAAACGAGAATTTTATTACTTAAAAATACTTGCAAAAATTATATCTTGTATATATGGTCGATTTTCTTTTGAGATCTTCATGAAAGTTGTAGATCGTAAAAAGATCTGCAACTTTCATGTTGAACATCTTTTCATTTGAGGTATGTATTTATTTTACTTGTATTATCTTTATTTTCCTTCTTTTTCTTTTTTCTCATTGGACCACGTGGCACCTCTGGGCCGACAACGTAGCCTCAACCTTTCAATGACACACACCTGCTTCCCCACCACTTGATTTAATCTAATTGAGCTCATTACAAATGCCTATTCGCACCTCGCCATCAACCGTTGGATCACTTGATCCAGCGATTGAGCTTCATCTTCTCCTTCAGCCCGCACCATCCCCTACATTCAAAAGCACTAACCACCCTCATTCTCACCATTTCCCTCCATGTCGTTGGACAAACCCTCACCCTTTTAACCACGCCCTGTCGTAGACCAATCTCTCCTCTTCTTCACATGCCACCTGGCTCTCATTCTCACCCAACCGCTAGTCGTAGGGGAGCGGTTGAAGCTCATTGTACACTCTCTTGGAACCGCTCCCCTTTGTCTTCAAATAACCCTACTCCATCGCCCTTTGCATGCCATTTTCCTTCACACATGATAGCTCTGAGCACACCTCGACCTCTTGTGATGGAGTGGGTGCAAGATTTTTAGAAAAGATCGAGCAATTGTTGTTGATGCGATCCAAGGTGATACCGCCTTGTTGTAGCCCTTCACCGAAGCTGCTAGAGCTCAACAACCATCCCCCGTGTCCAGCGACGACTGAGGAGCCTCCGCCTCCTCTCAGTGACCTGTCTACACCTCCTTAGTACCCGTTGAATCCGTGATTTTCATTTTTTTGTACCTTTTGTTGAGCAAAAATCATGTATAATTACTTGAATTTTCTTGATTTATTGCATAATTTTCATTTCATGGCTTTCATGCATATTGCATTCAAAACCGTTTAAAAAACTGTATAACATTTCTAACATAACAAATTAAAGAAAAAACACTTTTATTAATTATTTTTTGTCAATAAATATGGACTCCATGTACATATTAAGTTTCTAACATTTTTATTTTCATTTTCAGGAGTGTCTTAAGAGAGGTCAAAGGGCTTCCCAATCATCTTCCCTTTTCATTTGCAAAAAATGGAAAAAAATTCGCTACAAGACAAAATAGATGATGTCAGATGATGTTTGAATTTCAAAAAAATAAAAGGGGGCGCTGACGTCAATGATGACATCATCTGTTGGACATGTGAGCCCATGACGAGCCATTATGCAATAAATGTTATTGCTAATATCATTCCTGAACTGAAATGAAGAATAGATAATTTGCATAATGGGTCCCTTAATACAATTAGGGTTATGTACCATGGCCATCTTGAAGATCATAGAGCTGTTGATTCAAATATTAAGTCACAGAGGCTGGTGCTTGGATGAACATCTAAAGAGTTAGATTGAGGACTCATCATGCACCGTCAAATGATTGTTGAGACATGATCTCCATCTTGAGTAGGAGATGACAATCCATCATTTAGGCTGATATCTGACCGACCTCTTGATGCAAGTCCTCTACATGGGAATAGAGATTCGGAGGTGTCAGATTAGTTAGGTCAAAGAGTTGACTTAACGAAATCGAGATAACCAAAGTCCTATGACATATGCTATCACGATATAGGCACGCATCCTCTGATCGGAGACAGATGTGTTACTATATGTCTGAGTATGTACATTTGGCAGACCAATAGGTTGATGATGTAATCAAGGTCTATATACCGGCACGCTGGTGTGCATACAAGGGCATATAAGTAATACGATCTCTAAAAGGGATCATACAAGTTCATTACTGAACCGGAAGACATGAGCTCACTCATGAGATATTAGGAAGATCAAATTCCGTGCACGGTCGTCTCGCTTTGGAAGCTTGACTGAATTTGTAGGTTTGATATATGCTTTTGGAAAGTATATGATCAACACCTGGGTATGATATATGCTTTTGGAAAGTATATGATCAATACCAACTCCCAATAGTCAAATGAGAAACTTAATGATAAATCCCTGAAGTAGACAGTGTAAAATTTATCTTATACTTCAGGTTTATTCTAGGTCTTCCAGCATGCAAAATGTACATGTGATGGGAATACCTGAGGGTGATGTGATCATAAACGGCTGTATAACCATGATGCTTCCTTTCCTAGGGAGTGATGAAATCGGTCTGGATTTTAGTGACCCCTCTCAGTAGAGAAGTAATCTGATCTTGGTCCAAATATTGGACATTGATCTGAATGTGATTTAGATGCAATGAGAAGATTAGATTTACGGTCTTGATTTAATCAAGCATCTATGGGAGGCCCGGGATCTGGATTTGAGATGTAATCTCAATATCCAAGTCACTATACGTGGAACGATACAATCGCCCTGTCCTTATCTCCAAGTATCCATGAAGAAAGTGCATTATCCTTGAAAGAGTTCAGGATAATTTCATTCTTGATATATGTATCCAAGCATTGAGTAAATTGGTAATTAAATATGATTTAATTATCATGATTAATATGAATTTGATTCATATTATAAAGAGAGTTATCTTAGATAATTAAATGTGATTTGATTTATCAAAGATGTAAATAATGTGAATGTGATTCATATTATTTGGGGACATGAGAATAGAGATCCAAGATGATTAAATGTGATTTAATTATCATGGATATTGAGAATAATGTGGATAGCACTATCCATATTAATCATATATATTATAAATTTGATTTATACTATATAAGAGAGAGCTATTTGTAATTTACATTTGTTAATTAAATATTGATGTGAATTGGATTTCACATTGAACAATTGATTGAAAATGTAATTTATATTTTATTTTGGGTTGTGAATGTGATTCACAAATTTCTAATGGAAAGATTGTAATGTTCACAAAATCGATTGGATTTATTTTTGTGAATAATTTGCAACAAAAGTTGTTGCAAATATTGGAGAGAAAAATATCAAGAATCGTGTGTGTTCACAACGATAACTAAAATTCACATTTCAACATGCCGATTTTTTGCGCTTTCATTTTGGCACCGTTGTCGAGGACATGCAACATCACATATTTTTTTGTGTTTGTCATTTTTTGATTAATTATTTATCAGACTAATTATTCTCTTGTTCATTTTCAGGTTCACTACATACTTAAAAATTTCAAGTTGCTCTCTCTCTGCAGATCCTGATTCAAGCACAACTCCGCACAAATTTTTTCTGGATCCAACCGTTCCCATTACTGCGAGTCTATCCTAATCTTAGGCAAACATATTGCTTGCATTCAGTTTTCTATGAAAAAATTTCCGAAATTGGTTGAATCTTTGAATGCATTCATCTATGTGGTTCTTCTCCCTCTGACAATAGGAAAGTTAAAGACCATATATCGTGCTTGATCACATAAAAATTAAGCTTCTAAAAAGTCACCGCGTGGTCAGATATTAAGCGGTCTGAAGTGCTTGAACTGTTACACAATGTTCATAATCTCACGCGTACAAATAACAAACTTGGGCCAGAGCCCAAATACCTGAGTAGATTTTATTGATTACCGAATTTTAAAAAGTTTAGCCGCTTCTTAATGAGGGAAACCTTAGCATAGTGGGTGATTAAAGGACACTGCATTTGACATTGTCCTCAAGTAATACATGTAGTCGTTCTACGATCTGTATACTTACACCCATACTGGTTGAAACTGGATGCAACTAAACAAATAAATTCATGCCAATCCTTAATCTAGAAATAGATTTAGGTCAATTATTTTGTGTGCTTGATTTTTCTGACGAACAAATAAAATTAAAAAGTTAACCGCATATACGGTATCTAGTGTTGAGTAGGTGAATCGACATTTGGATTGTGCTTGTTTTGCACATGCATGGCCGTAGATCTCTGAATAATCAACTTTTCAAGGATCGCTTGACTAAGATCCAATCTGCAAAAGAAATTTCACCCAACCTATCCCAATGAGAAACCTAATTCTAAATCATACCTAAAGGATATGGGGGACGAGAACCGACCCAATCCAATGGACATTGTTTTGCAACAACTCCAGTTGCTAAGAGAGGAAAATGCTCAGATTCACCAAACAATTGCGCCACTGAATCAACCACCACCTATCAACACCTACTACAATCCCGCGACCAAGGATGTAGTTCATTGGATTCAAATTCCACCAAAGCTTAGAGACTTTGAAATAAAACTAGCCTCCATCTCTTTAATACCCAATTTTTTATGGAAACGAAACCAAGGATCCCTTTTTACATATTCAAGATTTCAGATCATCCCGTGATACCGTTTGTATTGCTGGGGTAGAAAAGGAGTGCATTTATAAGAAGGGATTCACGTTCTCTTTGAGAGAACGAGCATTCCAATGGATATGAAATTATGGGACTCCAATTACCACCTAGGATGCCCTAAGAGAAGCTTTCATAAAAAATACTTCCCTGTGGGAAAGATCAATGCCTTGAGACAAGAAATAGCATCTTTCACTCAAAAGACAAATGAACCCATTCATGAAGTGTGGGAACACTTCAAAGAACTTCTCATAAAATGTCCACATCACGCAATCCCAAAATGGAACTTGGTTCAATTATTTTATGAAGGTATTGATACATCAATCAAGAGAGTTATCAATGGCTCCTGTGACAGTAACTACATTAGTCGTGATGAACACTTCATTTAGACTCTATTCGAGAATATGCAGATAATTCAGTGAATAGATCCTCTATTGAATACTATGGAAGGAACAAAGGATCAGTTAGTGCAGTAGCTTCTAGCAACCCTTCCATTCAAGACAAGAATACCACAAATCAAAAACCTGATAGATGGGAAACACTGTCTAGACAAATGGAGCTCATGACACATGCTATTAGTACGTTGGCTCTGGAGAAATCCCAAAACAATATCATTGGGGTTACTTCGAACCCTAATATTCACGATTATGGAATATTACCTTTCCCTCATGACCAAAAGCAAATACATGAGAGAGCAACCCAATTTTGGATGGAAGACTCAGAGTACCAATCATCAAAACCCATTACAACCTCAACCACTAATTGCACCCCAAATGAATACCCCAAATGAATCAATCATCTTCATTTGTGAACTTTGATGCTCTGGCTCATACTATCTAGTAACTTGCTGCAGCACAACAGTAAGCCAACCAAGCACATCAACAAGCCATCATTGAGAATGCTCAGTAGTTCATCGAAATTCGATCTTATATCCCGGTTTTATTACCTCAGTCTCTACCCAATCCAAACACCAATAGAGGTAATTCTTCTAGAGCCTCACACGCACCATCTTTGGCCGGATCTTTCACTTCTCCCCCTGGATTTCATTTCAACCCCAAGGATTCTCTACCCTACCATAGAAATGTAAAAACTCAAGGAAATCAAAATGTAGGATTTTCTACATCTGCCCAAGGATCCACCTCACAACACTAGAAGAATCAAGTGCCCTTCAAACCACCAAATTGTTCTAACCAATCTGCCAATGCTGTGAATCTTAGAAATGGAAAAGTCACATCTACTCTTGTCGACCCACACATCATTACACTGGATGAGGTCCAGATTGAGATGAAGAGAAAATTGAGAATGAAAAATACATGAGTGAGACCAACATACCCACTTCTCTTTCCTCCCCAACCATAATGATACCCTTTCCTGAAGCTTTTTCGTGGAAAAACAGCAAATCACCCACCCTTGATCCGGAGTTAGAGGAACTCTTCTCTGACATCATCATTGAAATTCGACTCCTTAAAGCTCTCGAGCAAGTTCTGGCTTTCTCTCGATTTCTGAAGGATAAATGCACAACAAAGAGGAGAGTTAATGAAAAAATAAGAAGAATCATGAAGACATTGAGAAACATGTTCTACCTAGAGCAACATCTAATGCCATATCACAACTTCTTCCTATAAAGAAAAAAGACCCGGGTCACCACTAGTGGAATGCACTATCAGAAAATTGACATTTGAGCATACATTGTTGGATAATGGGGCCTCTATTAAACTCCTCCCTACTACTATTCTAGAGCACTTTGACTTGGGAAACTTAAAACTTGTTTCGATGATTTTGTGAATGGCTGATCGTTCTGCAAAGAAACCAAGAGGGCTAATAGAGGATGTGATAGTTACAGTACATGGACAACAAATTTCCAGTCGATTTTGTAGTCATGTATATGGACCTAGCTAAAAAACTAGCTCAAACTCCGATAATACGACCATTCTTGGCTACTGCCAAAGCACACTTTGATCATGCAGATGGACATGTAGAATTCATAATCAATGGGAAGGTTATTCTAATTGACCTCATCACTTGTAAACTATGAGATCGAAGATTGTGGTTGGATAGAAGACTGTGCCATTCTTGACATACAAGATGATTTTGCTCCCATACATCTAACTAAAGATCCATTAGAAGTGATCCTGAACACCCACGCTCAACCTACAAGGACATGCCCATCAAATTTCTACACACTTTTAAACTATGTACTAGAAGAACCACCATGTCCCCTATGTAGTCGTGAAATCTTAGAGTTGAATGAAACTTGGGACAGATCAAACACCAAACTTTCATTGACTTCGTCCCTAATCATGGAAATGCTGGAACCAACATTCGTCAGCGTATGCCCATAAGATGAGCATTTATCGCCATCTAACTCAGATCATACTCCTATAACTGTAATGGCCATGGAAAGTACACATGCTGGATCTACGATTAAGACTCCACCAACCCCCCTCACTGAACTAAAACAGTTACCTCATGATCCGAATTATGCTTTTCTAGAAGGTGCTCGTACTCTGCCAGTCATCATCAATGCCAACTTAGAACAAAGTCAGGAAATTCAACTCATGGATGTATTAAAGAGCAACTCTCAAGCTATTGGATGGAAAATAACTGATTTAAAAGGACCAAGTCCGACATTCTGCACTCACCACATATACTTAGAAAGTGATAGTAAACCTTTCCATGAAATGCAAAGATGGTTAAATCGTAATATCATGGAAGTTGTGAAGAATGAAATCTATAAGTGGTCAAGTGCCAGTATCATTTACCCAATAGCTGATAGCCCATGGGTTAGCCCTCTCCAAGTCGTCCCAAAGAAAGGTGGGATAACAATTATGAGAGAGGAGAGAACATACCAACAAGAGTATCAACATCTTGGAGAGTCTGCATCGATTATAAAAAAATTCAATAAGGCTACACACAAAGATCATCCCCATTACCATTCACTGACTAAATCCTTGAAAGATTAGCTAGAAAAGAATACTTTTGCTTTCTAGATGGATATTCCAGCTATAACCAGGCCTCCATAGCACCAAAGGATCAATAAAAGACCACATTCACTTGCCCATTTGGGACATATGCCTTTCGATGAATGCCTTTCAAACCATGCAATGCACCTGCTACTTTTCATAGATACATGATGGGCATTTTTTCTGATATGGTCGGTAACTTCATGGAGATTTTTATGGATGATTTCTTGATTTTTGGAGACTCTTTTGAGGAAATATTAGGATTTTTGGATAGAGTTCTCAAGAAATGTAATGAAGATAATCTAATATCATCTTGGGGAAAAATCTCATTTCATGGTCAACAAGGGGATAGTGTTAGGACATATTGTGTCTAAGAAGGGAATGGAGGTGGATCCATCCAAAATTAAAACAATCACTCATTTGAGCCTACCAGTTAATATCAAAGGAGTTCGATCTTTTATGGGCCACGTCGGCTTTTACCGACGATTTATAATGATTTTTCTAAACATGAATGGCCACTCACCAAATTGCTTGAAAAGGACCAAGAATTTACATTAAAAAAGGAAGCATTTGAGTCATTTGTTCTATTGAGAAGTATCATCACTGAGGCTCCAATTTTGGAACCCTCTGACCGGACCCTTAAGTTTATGATAATGTGCGATGCTTCATATTACGCTGTTGGTTCAGTGCTGGGACAAAGGAAAGATGGAAAACCATATGCCATCTACTATGCTAGCAAAACACTAGATGAAGTACAAAGAAAATATACTGTGGTCGAAAAAGAATCGCTAGTTGAGCTATTTTCATGTGAGAAATTCCGATCTTACATTTTAGGATCACACATCATCATCTACACTAACCGCTCTTTTATCAAATATTTATTCACAAAAAAGGATGCCAATCCTAGACTCATTAGGTGGATTCTATTACTTCAAGAATTTAACCAAGAAATAAGAGATAAGGCTAGAGTAAGGAATGTTGTTGCTGATCATCTATCAAGACTTCCTTCACCTCTACTACCATACAACTCTGTCGAATCCACAATCCCCATTTCTGACACCTTCCCAGATGAGAATATTATGGTTGTCTCTCAACCCCTTGGTATGCTAATATCATCAATTTTCTTCTCACCTCCAAACTACTTGACGATTGGCCAAGACACAAAAGAGGAAAAACTAAGGCTCAAGCTCGACACTATCATTGGGATGACCCTCTACTTTTTAAAGAGATATGGAGATGATGCATATCTGACTCTGAAACTCTTAGTGTCCTAACTCATTGTCATAGGGTTGGATGCGGAGGACATCATTCTGGTAAACGAACTACAACTAAGGTTTTGCAATGTGGATTTTATTGGCCTACACTACACAAGGATGCTGATCGATTTCTTTGAGCTTGCCTTGAATGCCAGATAGTTGGAACCATGACTCATAGAGACATGATGCTTCTTTTACCAGTTCATGTTTTCGAAGTCTTCTTTACATGGGGCATTAACTTTATGGGACCGTTCACTAATTCGCATGGATAATAGTACAAATTACTGGCAGTTGATTATGTCTCCGATTAGGTTGAAGTGATCCCGACTTGTGCTGCTGATAACACAATTGTAGTCAAATTTCTGAATGATTTGTTCACTTGCTTTGGCCTACTAAAAGTGATCATTAGTGATGGAGGAACTCATTTCTTAAATACTATGTTAAAGCAACCTTTGTGAATAAGAATGGAGTCCAACACCGAGTCTCCGTTTGCATACCATCCATAAACCAATGGTTTGGCAGAGCTCTCCAATCGTAAGGTAAAAACAATCCTTCAGAAACTGTGAGATCAGATCGAAAGGATTGGTCACAACACCTGACTTCAGCTCTTTGGGCTTATAGGATTGCCTTCCACACCCCTCTAGGAATGATCTCATACCATATTATTTACGACAAATCATGTCACCTTCCTCTAAAGGTCCATCAACAAATCCCCCTGGGGCTATTCATAAATGCCACCGTGCTTTCGTTGATGCTGGGAAGAAAAGATTACTAGATCACGCTAAGTTAGAGAAATTGAGATCTCAAGCATATGACAATAATTTGATCTACAAAGATAAAATTTAAAAATGGCATGATGCTCATATTTCGAGGAAAAGTTTCAGGGTTTATCAAAAGGTATGGTTGTCTGACGATAAACTCAAGTTATCCCCCGTAAAACTGAGATCAAAATGGAAAGGACCTTATGTTGTAACTGGAATTTTTGATGATGGCTCGATAGTGATTAAAGATTCAAGCACTAATGCTACATTTCGAGTGAATGGTCAGAGATTAAATGAAATCGATGACCCGATGCCAATGCCACAACTCTACTCTTACAGGAAGTCAGAGTACTGCATGCCTAGGTAAGGCATAAAATCAACCGTCTATTTTGTACAATTGCTTAAGGTATTTCTTTTCTCATTCTTTTTCCTACTGTTGTATATAATTAGTCCGGAATAAGTATGGGGGAAACACTAAAAAATCAATTGCAAAAAAGCATATTTCAGCACTTGTATCTACACACCCTTCAATCATGTTGTCCCATTTTTTCCCACTTTATTATCACCATAGGGACATGGTTCAGTCTAAGCATGGGGTGGGGGGTTTATTACATTTCATGCATTTCATCTCCATTTTCTCACATTTTTTCATTGCATTTCATGCATTCTATTTTTATATTTTTAAAAATCCCCAAAAATATTTTTTCTTCTTTTCATTGTATACTTTAAAAAACAACGTAATTTTTTTAGCATCTTCAAAAGTTTTTTTTCATGTTTTACAAAATACCAAAAACATTTGCATATACCCAAAATCCCACAAAAATTTACAAAAATTCCTAATAAAAATCTCATTTATTTCAAAATCCAAAAATATTTCTCTATTTTCTCCTAACTTTTTGGGATTTTTAGTCTAGTTTTATAATTTCAGACTTAGATCAAGAAGACCTTAATACATTTTATTTCTGAGGATTTCTTTAGGCTTGAGTATTCTTATTCTTCAGGTCTATTTTAGACTTAATTCCTTGAGTTCTACTAATTTTATACAATGACTAAAATATGTGTCTAAATAGATCATGTTGACGACTATAGCACTCTTTACTCTTGATTGATTTTTGAACAAACTACAACTCACACCATAGTTCAACTTAGTTTGCGTGTACACGGAATTGTTTTGATCTCTAGCAAGGGAAGGGAGTAACTCTGAATCTCGGGAAAGTAAAATTCAACGATCTAAGTTCAGGAACCACTTATTCACTATAAGTTTGGATCTATCAGCAAACTTGCCTTGTGCATGTATCTGAAAGTCACATTTTATACATGTAAACTCTTGATACCCAATGCCACTAAATCCTATAAAAAAGAAGGCATAATAAGGGTTGCCTATTCCAAAAATGCAAATGCAAAGCAAAGATCTACCAAAGAAGAAATATACTCAAATACAGCTCTACTAAATAAGCCAAGTAGCATACCAATATTGCTACTAGTTTAAAAGATGACAAAGAGCTCCGGGGTTATGCTCTGCAAAAAGGAAAAAAATGAGAGCAACGGACCAAAACGGTCTACGGAAAAACCCCAAAAATCCCAATTTCTCTAACATTTGCACCCATTTTTCGCTGACAGATTCATGTGAAATGAGAATAAGCTTAGACTTGGAGCGAATAGAGGATTTAGATTTTGTGAATCTCATGGTGCCTTGCTTACGATTGTACGGTATACTTGTCTCCTAAATTGGTAAGAGCTATAACCTTCATACACAGTTCAAAATTAACTTAATGTTAAAGAGAATATTTGTTAATCGAGATCATCTGACTTGACCTAATATTGGAGTCGACTAAAGTTTCATGAGGGCTATCAAATTGAGTACTCGAATCTAAAAGGAGTCCGAACACATTTTTTATCTCAAGGTCAACTTAGACTTTGTTTGATACTTGTTCAAACTTGGCTTAAAATCTCAAGACTTTGTGGGTATATCCACTAAAAACCCTCTGTGCACCTTTTCTAGATCATTTTTTTGTTTCTCTTTGCATATCATTATTTTGCTCGGGACTAGCAAAAGTCAAGTATGGGGTATTATGAATCAGTGACTTATCATGTTTTTATAACTTTTATTGAACATAATTCATGTATAATTACTTGCATTTTTCTTGATTTATCGCATAATTTTCATTTCATGACTTTCATGCATATTACATTCAAAATTATTTAAAAAATTGCATAATATTTCTCACATAACAAATTAAAGAAAAAGACAAAACCTTGTATTAATTCATTTTTATCAATAAATATGGGCTCCATGACTATATTAAGTTTCTAACATTTTTATTTTTATTTTTCAGGTGTGTATTAAGAGAGGTTAATGGGGTTCCCAATCCTTTTGCCTTTTAAACAAAAAATTCGCTACAAGATAAAATAGCTAACGTTATCTGACACCAGCATTTAAAAAAAGGTGCTGTCGTCAGCGATGACGTCAACCCCTCTTTCCTTCTTCCTCTCCAAGTCGAAGATGCACCTCTCCCTCCTTCCCCATGCGGCAACCACACCCTCCCCTTTGCGTAACCGCTATGGGAGGAGGTTGTCCCTCCCCGCCTCTCGAACACCCCCCGCCTCCTCCTCTTCCTTGACCTCTATAAGAGGGAGGAGGGCTCAACGGGAGAGGGGATGACGATCGAGGTCCATCACCAGGGAGGACTCGACCACCGATCTCGACCCATCTCCCCCGCCGGCTGCCTCGGCATACACAACTCTATCACCCTCCGCTTGATATCCTCCTTCACGAAGGACCCGAAACCCATCACGGATCCGAGACAGGAGAGAGGAACCCAATTGAGGTGGCCTTCCCTCCTCTACTCCCTCACTTCGTCGCAACCTCCGTTCGTCACCGTGGCCGCATCTTTGATGCCTCCCTCTAGCCGCTCCAGCCATTGTGCTCCGCCATTGGTGGCCAAGCACGACCCCGGTTCTCTCCCCAAGGAAGAAGGGGATCCCATCGTAATTTTTGTTTTCTTTAAATTTTTAAAATTTTTGGACCTAATCGCAATATGCTAAAACTTTGATTTTATCTATTTAATTTACCCAATTTTGATAATTATATTTAGTGTCATTTGCACTTCTTTCATTCAAGTTGTTGTTATTTTCAATTCAATCCTTCATGGTCCTTTCTGAATTTCTACCCATCAAGTATTTCTTTATCAAGTAATTTTTGCTTCTATCCCAATAACTTTTCACAATTGTAAAACTTCCATTAGATAGTTTTTTTACATCCATACCCTTAACTTTTCTGAAAATCACATTTAAACCCCTGCATCTTTGATAAATCATTAAAATATTCAAATACTCCAAAAAATTCACTAAAAAAGCCTACGAGATTCTATGAGCATCTCAATATATTGGTGACAATTTCACTACATTTGATTTTTATAAATCAAAGAAAAATTAAGAGAGCTCGTCTTGCATTTTTGTCGATTTCAAAGCGAATCTTTTTTCAAAAACTATGCTATAATTGTCATGTCCCGTGTTCGATCCTTGAACTGCCACTATACTCCTTAGGAGTTATTTTTGGTTGTTCATTGTTTATTTTATCTGAAAAATATAGAGAATCATGTATGTTCACAACGGCAACTAAAATTTTGCATCTCCGCACACTGATTTTTCACATCTTTAATACCTCTCTATCAGCCACCTTCTTCTCCATGTAATGTTGTTCTTTCTTTTCTCCATCTTTATCCTATTTTTCGTGGAGCACACACTCACTCTCCTCACCATCTGAGCACATCTTGACCTTCGTAATTCTCCGTCGATCTTCGCACTGTCATCATCTTCCTTCCTCCGCTTTTCCATTACTCTCCCACCTCGATCCATCACACCCCTCATAAAGGGAAGTGACCCATCAGGCTCGATTCCTTCCCCCCACAGATCCTTCATTTCTACCCATTTAGATCCAAGAAGATTCACCTTGCATCGCTTGTTATTTGCTAACCACTGCAGAAGGTAGCTCTACTTTGATTGATCGGAATTTTAGCATCGGTCTCGACCTTCTTCTTAGATGAGCCTCCATCGCGAGGAGCTTCCAGTCCTCAACCACACTCTCCACCATCTTTGCAAGGGTCTCAAGCACTTCTTAGACCTTTACCGAACACGATAAAGTGAGGAGGAACAACCAGCATCCCACCGGAGCTCTGTCGAGCCTCTGCTGTACATGGAGGAAAGGAGAGAACACAAAGAGTAGTTACTGTTGGATGAGATTGCTCTGATCTGATCTAACGAACCAGATCATGTTCCTGCTTCGGATCTGAGGCAAAGCTTCATTCCTTAGGATCGGGCGCCTGAACCAATAGACGAAGCACCTGAGTGCATCACGTAGCCAGAGCTGCCAAGCCACCCGAGCCTAACCCCCACATGAGCCACCTCACATGCATGGGAAAATTGTAGCGTCTGGGCCCACATATGCAGAGTGCGTGTCACATGGAGAATTTATAGATAAGCCCTGTCGACTTATTATATTTGCATTTATAACCCCATGCATGGCTAATTTGCACATATACCCTAACAATTTGTATATATTGCATTTTAGTCCTTTTTAGACCTTTTTATTTTTTCTTAAGTTTTTCTTGCATTTCTATCTTGCATGATTAATATCTTGTGATCCATAATTTTGATTTTAATGAAACTAGTATTGTTTAAAAGCTTATTTCATGCTCTTTAATACGACAAAGAATAACTCTCTATTGTGATTTTTTTACATTGCTAAAAACTCAGAGAAAGATTTAGCCTTTAAACTTGATGTTTTAATTTGGAATTTGCCTGCTTTAAGGTTTTAATGCTCAATTGAGCCCCTGATTTGCCATAAAATCTTTTTAAAAAGCATGGCACTACTTAAACATGCTTTATGTATTAGTTCATGATTTGGAAATTACTAAGGGATATTAAATTGAGAATTGATGAATTGGTCCTTGAATTGAATCGGAATAACATGCATTGAAATGATGAATTATTTAGTGTAACTTTGGACCTTCATGAGCATGACATGTTAATTGAATGAAGCATTAAAACTAGGAGCTTGATTGTACTTGAAAATTTAGGTGTCTTTTGGTGTGATTGCATTTCCATTTAGTTTCATTTTGTGGCATAAGATTAATTGCATTAAAAATGATAAAAAATCATGCATACTTTGTATTGTAATTACATACATGACCTAGATAGTCCTTTAAAGTAGCTTGACCACATATTTCAGAACTCAATTAGATAAGCTAATAGGTAGTGTCCCTGTGTTCGACCCTGGACTTATCCATGAGAAATGGGAATCGAGCCACTCCTCGCGGAGATTCTCGCTCGATTTCTGGTAGACCCATAATTGATCGTATTATAACAAATTGATATTATCATAGCCGAATGCGAGTACATCAGGCATGCTTTTGGAGAGAGGTTAAGCCCTCTCCGATATAGAATGAGGAGGCATCTATGAAGAGTCTTATACTTCATAGTAGACACCCTCCTCCTACCATTGGATGGTATATCAAAGGCAATGATTAAATCCTTGTACCTCAAGAAAGATGACTTGAATTATCTCTTTTAATTACCATCTAAATAAATCAACAAATAGAAAAAAAATAGGAGAGCTTAATATCATTGGACTCTTAACAATGGACGTCGATGCTTCTCCAAGCAAGGACGTCCACCTTATCCAATTTGTTGTTGAAGTTGTTATTTTATCTTTATGATAATCTAATCATCATTATTAGTAATTTATGAGAGAGATCTTGAAACTAATGAATCTTATTCATAAACCTAAAGAAAACTATAAATCTAATTTACATTTAAATTCCAATGTGAATCATATTCACATAAGTGCCTTGAAATATTTAAATGAATAAGATCCATATAAATATTGATTACCATGAATAATATTTATATTAATCAATGAATAACATTTTGAATCATATTCACAAAAATAACCTTGTAGGAATTTAATAATAATAGTTATTGTCTCAATCTCGTCATCACATAGTAGAGTCCTAATCTAATTAGGACTTATGAGTTACGATCACATATACTTGGAGATAATGTCAGAAAAATCAAACTATCCACGTATAGCGACTTGAAATTTGGATAACTATCCAACTTCAGGATTTCTACCACTTTTGGAGAAATGTATCACTACAAATGTTGAGCTTGAGCTGAAACGATTCACACTCTAAGTGAGTCAAAAAACATATTATACTCTCCACGAGCTCAATAAATGAGCACATTGATGAACTTAGCTTCCTAATCTATTTATAATCATAGTCTACACCATTTGGAGTTTTGAAATGAGCTCTAGAAGTGAGTACACTTCCATTTCTATTACCATTTCTCTTCTAACATTTGGACATTGAAATTAGAATTAAACAAAATGAGACTTAATTCAATTAGTTCTCATATCATTAAACCATGAAGTGGAGGCATTAGAATCCGCCAGGTTCCATCGTTCCCTCGGAATGGGGGTGACATGATAGATGGCCTATTACGATAGATTTAACCTAGAGTATTACCAATACCCCTTCGTCATTCATACTGGAAGATAATGATATATCTGAAGTTCAAACCCTAGTTTTAACTGTCTTCTTCGGGACATATTAGTAGATTTCTCAATCGATAATTAGGCGGGAATATTAATCATATACTTTCCAAAAATATATATTAATACCTTGAATTCATGACTGTTTTCATAAACAAGATGTCCATGCATGGAATTCTTTATGATCCTAGAATATCTCATGGGTGAGCTCTGTCTCCCAGTTCAACAAGTATGAACCTGTATGATTTTTTTGAGAGGTCCTACTTCTCATATGTCCCTTAGTGGTATATGTACCTTGGTTTGTTTTTCAACTAATGGTATGTCTAATATGCATATTCAAAGCATATAAATTTATATATGTCTCTGATCAAAGGATGTGGGCCTGATCATGACACTTACGATTCAAATCTTAGTTTATCTCGACCTCATCAAGTTAACTCTTTGATTTGAATATTTCGACACATCTAAATCATTATTCCTATGCATAGAATCTGCATCAAGAAACCGATCGCAAATCAATCTATCGATAAAAGATTGTCTTCTCTTTCTCAGTCTGGAGATCATTATGGATATGTATGATATTCAATATGACCACGGTAGAATAACACTAATTGCAGAAATGAACCTTTAAGTGCATTCATAAACATATAAAAATTTCATTTCAGATGTACATGAGAACTGATGAATCTGCAATTTATCCACTTAAAGTTGAAATTAGAGTTGTTCCCGAGTAATTAGCTACATTCCTCCATTTTGATTTGCATTACTCTCATTCATGCATTTTAGAATTAATATATGCATTTTAGCATGCATATTTGCATTAAATAAGAAAACAATTCCCCTGTAAATATCACATGTATATTAATAAGTGCATTCACAAATATATCACATGTATATCACATGTAATATCACATGCATATTACCACATTTTCCCTTTTTTTAAATATATTTTCACCAACTCAGAATTAAATAAAATCAACTCTATAGTATGCATATTACTAACACTAATAAATAAAAATACCAAAAAATGCTCACTTGTAAAATTGGCCAATAAAACCAAAACCCTACTTTGAGACTACAACTTTTAATGTGAATGTCCCTCTCATACAATTTTCTATGAACCTCTACTCACTTTTGAATTAATGTACGTTTAATTACCTTCAAAATAAAATTAAATTCAAAATAATTGGAGTTCATATGTGAAATTTGGATTTTGGACTCCTCATGTGTATACTGTACATGTGCCCCCTTTACTTATTCATTTTATCTTTTTTTATTTATTAAAATCTAAAAATTATATTAAGGTGTAAATATTTATTTCATATTTTATCTAATTTTATTTTGATTTTTATCTTATTTAAAAATGACAAAAAATTACAAAACACAAAAATGCGTTATTTTATATCTATAGGATACCACCAAAAAATACTTTTTGTATAGATATTTTACTTTGGTTTTGGGTCCTTCACGAAAGTTGTAGATCTCGTCGTGACCACTTTTTGATTGATCTTTTTTATTATTTCTTTTCTGCTTTTTCTTTGTATTTAGTCTTCATTTTTTTGGGAGCGATATGTGGCAGCTCCGAGAGCCACCACGTGTCACCCTCCTTTTATTTTATTTATTTTCTATTCATTTCTTTATTTTTACATTCTTTTATAATTTAAATATTTTATTTTTTATTTATTTTATTTATTTATATTTTTACTTTATTTATTTATTCTTTATTTTATTTATTATTTATTTTACTTTATTTATTTATTTATTTTATTTTTTCTATTTGAATTTTTAGTTTTTAATTTTATATTTATTTATTTTGTTATTTTTCCCCCACCACGTTGCGCCCCTACGCGTGAGACATGCTCTCTCTCTCTCCCCCTCTCATTGACCTGCTGGCATTGTGCAACCCCATACCATCTCCTCTCTCTCACCCCTTTTCCTCCGATCCGCCGTACCTCTCCTCTCTCTCCCCTACAACCCCACGACCTGTCAGACGCGATCGCCCAACCACCTGCATCGACCACCCCACAACCCCCTTTCCCTCCTGCGGTAACTACTACACTCGACCACCTCTTGCGCACCTACCCTCGTTCGCAACAACCTCCATCTCCCCCATGGCGCTCGTACGACCTGCACCCATCCGCAGGTGATTACGCAACCGTACCTGCAAGACCCACTCACTTCCCCATCCTCTACAACTTGCGACCGATGAAGCCCCTCACCTCTGCCCTTTCGTTCCAGGCATACCACCTCCCCGACCTTCTCGTACGAGCCTCAACAACCCATAAGAACCCCATCGAAAACCTCGAGAAAACGATTTGCCATTTTCAGAAGAGGTGCGAGAGAGTTCACAACCATTAGGTGTTGTCGCTCGAATGACAACCTCAATTTCTTTGGAGAGATCCAAGTCCCCTGGAGCCTTGTTGCAACAGCTTCTCTGCTTGCTGATCGAGCTCGATCACTGCCGTGATATGAGCGAAGATCAGAGCCACTATGAGCTCCCTCCACATGCACCTTGTCTAGCAAACCTATCAGGTAAATCCTCATCCTCTTTCTTCCCCTGTTCTTTCTTCTTTTTCCCGCTCGCCACACCTTCCCCGATCACCCCCATCCATCACTCCCTGTCTGCACCGTCTAGCCACTGCTGCGTTACTCATCGATAGCTCCTGCGTCGCCTGACCCTCACTATCATCCTCAAGCTTCACAAAAGCTTGGGTTTCTCATAGGTCACCACCTTCTTCTCCAACACAGATCCCCTCGCTCCATCAACTCAACCCATCCCCTTCTTGTCTTGTAACATCCGATCGAGGTAGAAGCCTCAAGTCTCGATTCATCTTGCAGGTGCCACCACTCTTCGTCCACCAACCGCACACCACCTTGGGCTCCACACTACAGGACAACCATCTGTGCTTCACTCACTGCCCTCAACCGCTCGAGGGTCTGCCGTCCGTGCACCCAAGTACTAGCAGCTGCTTGCCTCCTCGCAGCCCAATCGACCTTGCCCCTTCAGCTGCTTGCATCCTCCTGCTCTATCATGTGTCGATGAGCGAGGAGCTCCAGACAAGTCACCCTTGTCATCAACATCTTCGCCCCTCCACCGACCCTCGCCTGCCGAGGCTTAGCCTTGACCATCCGAAGCATCCCTGAAGCAGCCTCTGCTCAACACGAGCAGCGATACTACCAGAGCCTCCAATCATCACGTGCACTAGCTGATCCACGTCTGAATTCTCTTAAGATTACCGGTTCTACAAAAAATGATTAACTACTATCCAGTGAGGATTTATGGATTGCCGGTAAACGATTCGTGTCTACTTAGCAGAGTGAGTGGTTTAGAGGACATTGTGTAATGCTCTGTCCTCAAGTAACAGGTAGTCGGAAAATGATCCGTACTTACATCTATACTGGTTGGAAGTAGGCATAAGTAGTTGTAATAATTCATGCCAATCTCTGGGGAAAATTAGACATCTAACAACTCGCTGACTCGATTTTCAAGATTGTATTATCACCAAAATAAAATTGACAAGATTAATGACCGAGTTCTCACAGCCATCACAATGTTGAGTTGGTGAAATTGGGGTTGATTTCTGATCTTATTCGCAGCCTAGATCTAATCTTCATAAATCCCCAAATCACAATGATGGGCAGGCGGTCTCTTAGGCTACCTCTGGTAGCACCGCTTCTCAGCACCTCTGTCCATTCATCTAGGGCAGCTTCAGAGAGCTCAGACCAGCTCTCTGAACTCGAGTTCGCTTCCATCCTGTTCCCCCTCAACCACCCTTCTTCTACATCTGAGGTACATATAGAGAGGCCAACACAACTACATGTTCACTTGATAGCACCTGAGCTCGGTTCCTTTGCCTTTGCAGAGACCAGTGAGATGACCAATGACAAGAGAACTAATGAGCATACACAGACCTCTTCCTTTGTATTAGACTAGGTGATGAATCTGCGATTCATCACTCTCAAAGTTGAAAATAGAGTCTTGTTCCTGGGTAAATAGAAGCATATTTCCACTTATATTGCATATTTAGCATTCATGCATGCATAAATAATATCTGCATTTTAGCATTCATATTTGCATAAAATAAGAAGCCAAATTCACTTGTAAAAATCACACGTATAGTCACCATATTCACCTATTTACCTGTATTTTATAATCACTCCAAAGTCAATAAAACCAGCCCTATACTGTGTATATTACTAACTAATAATATAAAGAAAAAAGGCCAAAAATTCCTAGCTTGTAAAATTACCCAATAAAACCCCAAACCAAGTTGGAGACCTCATACCTTAGAATGCAAATATCTACCTCATACAACCTCCAATTTAGGTCTACTCACTTTTAGAATAATACATATTCAGAGACCTTCAAAATGAGACCAATTTCATTTAATCGGAGCTCGTATGCAAAACTTGGGTTTTGGGACCCCTTTGTACATTATATGTATGTATATTTGTACCCTTGTATTTTTTGTATCTTATTTGACCTCATCTCCGTTTTTGGTCAACATGAAGCTTGTAGATTCCATCGAGATCTACACTTTCATGTTTTGAGTTTTCCCAATTCGGCCATCTTCTCTCCCTAATCTCATATTCTCTTTCGACCATTCAGATCAGGCCACGTGGCGCCCTCTGATTGCGCCACGCGGCCCGCTCACATCACGCCACGAGCCCTTCGTCTTCCGTCGTCCGATCCCTTTCCTCCTCTCTCTCTCCTGATCTGGGCCATCCAGTGTCGCAGCTCATTTCACCATCAGATCTTCTCCAGATCGCATCGCTGCCGTCCATTAGCACCTCGTCCTCAGCACACCACGTGTTGAACTGTGCGCCCTCCGATCTCCGCCAGAAGCCTTCATCCTTGCCACTCATCTCACACTACATCTGAACCCTTCGATCATATCCTCAAGAGCTCATCCCAACCGTCCCTCAGCGCCTTCACATGCGCCCGCCACGTGGCGCCATCGTAGCCTTCGATCTCACACCTCCGATCAAATCTCACCCCTCCTCTTGTGCCCTTCTCCTGACCGTTGGATCACTCGATCCAATGGTCCCAGAGGTCGTCGTCTACCTCCCGCAGGACCCTCTCCCACGTCGCCCACCTCGCACGCTCATTGACGAGTCCGAAGATCGCTGTGTTAAGAAGTTGTTTTTATCTTTCTGTTCGTGCCAAAAATATGGTTTATCGTTCGTTGTAGGCGGCGATCGGAATCGGTCAAGAAAATAACCACAAATATTATTCAATTTCAATCAAGTGGTTTTATGTTTATTTTACTTGGGCAAGTCCCAAGGTCGATCACAAGGAGGCAAAGGAACAACCTAGAATTATGTCTATCAATATTCGTGCATGGTTTTCGAGGCATTCTATTTTGGAATTTTAATGCAAATAAGGGAATGCGAATGCAACTCCAGCCTATTTTAGGGACTAAAATGCAAATTATGATCAAACAATGTCCGAAAAATACGAAACTTGGCCACAATGCAAAATATGATGAAATGAATGCGCTGTGATTTTTTCTGGAATTTTTGGATACAATATGAATTTTTATGAATTTTTGAATGCAAATAGAATGATTTTCAATATTTAATTATAATAACTAACAAACCCTACTTATTTTCAAGGATCAAAATATCTAAGATCTATCACTAGGTGATTGATCCCATAAAAATCCTAAACCTTGAAAATGTGAGATCTAATATCTATTAAAAATTAAATACTGAAATATGCAAAATAATTTTTACAAGGAAAACTATGCATGCAAATGCAATTCTTTTTGGGCCAATGCCAAGCACGATTAACTCTATAATATGTGATTTGTTTGGGAATTTTTAGAGCAACAGTTAATCAATGGCAAATTTAAGATCACAAATTGGGCAAAATATGCAAATTTCCACCAATTAATTAATTATTAATTAATTATCAATCACAAAAATGCCCACAATATGTCAAAATGTAGAGAATTAATCGAGAAACAAAATGCTATTTTCGGATAAAAAATTTAATGTAGAGAAGAGGTTCAAAAACTAAGGGGAATACAGGGGTGTAAATGCAAATATAATAAATAAAATAAATAAATAAAGAAACAGGCCACGACACACCACAAATAGAGTTTAGTGTCTTTGTACACACGCGAGAGTCCAAACGGACACCGCTATAAATGAGCAGAAATTAAAATTTGTAGAAATTTAAAAACCTAGACTCTACGCTCTATCACGACTCGACTCGATCTTAATTTTATTGCGGTTTCTTCAGATGTCACTGAAGATGCGTCGGTTTCTTTGAAAAACGCTTCACGTGCGCCGGGTACCTCGCAAGAAAAATAAGAGAGAAAATGTAAGAGAGTGACTAAAAAAATAATCAAAAATAAAATAATTGAAATAAATGCTGAAAAATAAATACAAGAAATAAAATGGAATTTACAATGACAAATTCGGGGCTCAGACTACCCGAATGCGGAAAACCGAACGAAAAATGTCAAAACACAAAACTAAGCCGTTTGCCTCCCCGGCAACGGCGCCATCTGACGAGTCCGTAAACGCCGAGTTAAGAAATCGTTTTTATCTTCGTACGTGAAATTAATGAAATGTTGTTCGCTGTAGGCGGCGATCGGAAACAGTCAAGAAATAACCACAATTTTTAATCAAATTTAATCAAGTGGTTTTTATGTTTATTTTACTTGGGCAAGTCCCAAGGTCGATCACAAGGAGGCAAAGGAACAACCTAGATTAATGTCTATCCAATTTCGGGTTCGATTTTCAAGGCGTTTTTTTTGGAATTTTCAATGCAATAAAGGGATGCAAAATGCAAATTCGGCCTATTTTAGGGACTAAAATGTAAACTTCGATCAAACAATGTCCGAAAAATACGAAACTTGGCTGAGATGATAATTATGACAAAATTAGTGCACTGTATTTTTTTGGAATTTTCTGATGCAATATGAATTTTTTCATGAATTTTTAAATGCAAATAGAATGATTTTCAATATTTAATTATAATAAATATTAAACCTACTTATTTTCAAGAATTAAAATTATCTAAGATCTATCACTAGGTGATGGATCTCAGGAAAATCCTAAACCTCGAAAATGTGGGGTTGAATACCTATTAAAAATTAAATACTGAAATATGTAAAATGATTTTTACAGGACAAATTATGCATGCAAATGTAAATCTTTGTAGGCACAATGTTAAACACAATAGTCTCTACAATGTATGATTTTTGGGGGATTTTTAAAGCAACGGTTAATTAACTATGAATTTCAGAGCATAAGATGGGCAAAATATGCTAATTTTCACCAAACAATTAATGATTAATCAACCACTGTTCACAAAAATGTCCACAATATCTCAAAATGTAGAGAATGAAGAAATGAACATCATGCTATTTTTAAATAAGTAAAATGATGCAATGTAGAGGTCTATAATGGATGACAAAGACAGGGGTACAGATGCAAACAGAATAAATAAATAAAAACAATGCAGGGGGGACCTAGTTGAGATTACCTATAACTTGGGGCGGTTTCTGCAAAATTCTCAAGAGAGCACGTGCGGTGCACGTGCTCCTTGAGTCTCTGGTCTGAGCTGTAATTATGTAGAGCTCTAGGGGCGTGCGTATAAATTACCCACGGTCACGTGCAAAGCACGTGACCTGGGTGACATAAGCCTGACGTGGCGTTCCCTCCCACACGTGCGCCTCACATGGGAGGGCCTCGGGCTCGGAGCGCCCGGTTGCGCGATGCGGAGGGAGGGGGCGGTCCGGCAGAGCCTCTGCTGACGATCGATGATGCTGCTGGCGGTGGACTCCGGCCGTGCTCCGGTGGAGGAGGCGAGAGCGTGGTGGTGCTCCGAGCTCCGACGGAGTAGCTTGAAGATGGAGTCGGTGGTGGGCGTTGGCGGAGAAGATGACCGAGGAGCGGAGGCATCCAGTGAAGATGGATCGCTCGGTGGAGGCTTGCGGCAGGTCGTCGGAGTAGCTAATCGTAGATGGCATAAATGGCGTGGGCGTCGTCGGTGGACCCAATGGCCGACACACGGCCGACAGGCGTCGGTGCAGTGGTGAAGTCGGCGGCGATGGCGAGGTCGAAGTAGCTCCTGACGACTGGGGAGGATGACGATGGTGATGCATGCGAGGGTGGACTCGGTGACGGGTGTCGGAGTTGACCGGTGACGTGGCGCGGATGTCGATGACGTCGATGGAGCTCGTTGGTGAAGACGAGGACGTGGATGTGGTTGCCGGTGAGGGCGATGGAGTCAAAAACGGAGTTGTGGGGTGAAGCTCCGAGCGGAGCGAAGAGCTCGGAGGTGGAGAGATAGAGAGAGAGAGAGCAGGAGAGGGAGAGAGGGAGAGAGAGAGAGTACCTGGAGAGGGATAAGGGGCTCGACGGCGACGGGTGGCCGGAGCGAGGGCATGCTCGGAGAAGCGCTGCGACGAGCTCGAGGAGCTCGGATCTCGCTGGGGTAGAGGGCTGTCACCACCTCGAAGGAGCCTTTAGGGCGGAGGTCGGCGGATAGCTGGTCGGGTTGGAGCCCGGGAGTTTAAATAGGGAGAGGGGAGTCGTTGGCGACGCGAGATCGGCGGGGCCAGTGGTTGCGGAGGGCTGGTGCGTTGAAGATGGGGAGGATAAGGTCAATGGGCAGCGGTTGCGAGGTGGCTGGTGCGGAGGAATCGGAGCGGCCGTTCAGAGGTTGATGACGAGGGGGCAGCGGCCGTTCGATCGGCGCTGATCGAACGACCACGCATGTGACGCATGGCGTACTGGGGGCAAAGGAAGGGGGCGCACGTGCGGAGCACGTGCCTGGGGGCACGTGCGACGCACGTGCGGCCGGTTTTTATTTTTTTTTTATAAAAAACGAGTATTTAAAAGCCCAAAAACTGCTGACACGTGGCGGCCTCTGGGACTGCCACGTGTCAGCACCAGAAAAATCAAAGAAAAAACATTTTGTAAAATCGATAAAAAATAGCAAATGACCTCGGATCGAAAAAGTTCCTTCACAAAAAATGCTCGTCTCGATGAGATCTACAACTTTTATGAAGACATCAAAGCCAAAATTGGTCAAATGTAAAAAGTGAATTTTTGGGGTATCCCATGTACATAGAATACCTTGATTTTTGGGTTTTCTATTTTTTTTATTTTTAAACAAGATAAAAAACTAGAAAAATATAGAGAAATCAAAGATGAATAAAAGACACCTAAATCTATTTTTTTTGGATTTTTATTAATAAAGAAAATATGTACATAAAATACAGGTCAAAAACCACAAAAAATACAATGTACAAAAGAGGCCCAAAACCCAACTTTCACATACGAGCTCCGATTCACTTGAACTTGGTCTTGTTTTGAAGGTAATTGAATGTGCATTAGTTCAAAAGTGAGTAGGATCAAATCGGACACTGGATGGGGAAGATATGGGGCTTTTAGTCCGAAAATCCTGAAACTAGGTTTTGGGTTTTTGGTTCACTTACCCGGGTTAATGATTTTTTTGTATTTTTCATTTATTCTTGTTAGTGATGTGTACACAGTGGAGGTAGTTTTGGGTTATGCGGTGTTAGCATGAAGGAGTTAAAAATAGGGGAAGTTAGGCTATTTACAGGTCATTTTTTGCTTGGATTTTTGGCTTCTTATTTTATGCAGAAACTAATGCTAAAATGCAATTCTTATGAAATCATGCACAAAGGCTAATTATGCGAAATAAATGCAGAAATGCAGTTGATTTTGAGGGACTTGAGCTTAATTAATGAGACTTAGAGTGGTGAATTCGAGATTCATCATCCCCCTATACTTAAACCATGCTCGTCCCTGAGCATCAAAAAGAAATGCCATGAGGTGAAATGAGATTGGGTTCCATACCAAGACCATGAGCTGAAGGTGAAAATGAAACTAAACTCGACCTTTGGATTAATAGTGTGGCGGAACTTCTGTGAGACTTAGAATTTTAAAATCAACAACCCTCAAGTTCTACACATCATTGACACAGTTTCGACTCAGAAGTCATCTTAGATCAATCCTCTTCCCAAAGTATACCCTAAGATCATTGAATAACCGACTCATGTGTGTGAAGGTTTTTAGCTCTTCCCATTCAGAATGCTGGACTACCATGCTCCTCTCCTCTCCAGTAACTTGTCCTCGGGGAGTCAGGTATTTCCTTCTAAGGTCTGTCGTGCTGTGTTCACAATCGAGTGAGGGAGAAGATAGAAGAAAGAGAAAAGAACTGGAGGGTGGCCAGTGTAGTCACCTCCCCTTGTGAAGATGGCCAGTGTAGCCGAGTCTCCACCAAGATCTGCAGGTTTCTTGAAGCTTGGACTTTTTTGGTCGAATTTTTATTTGGTAGGACTTTTTTGGTCGAATTTTTATTTGGTAGACGCTTCTTTGTATATGGAGTTTTTGGTGGTTCTGCTTGGATCTTGTTGTGCCCCTATGGATATAGAATCTTTTTGTTCCGTACATTTTTTGGGGTCTTAGAAAAAAATGTGCCCAGCCGTCCATCCCTTTTCCGAAGCTTTATTTCAACCCGTACTCCGGTCTTTAGATTTCCACGCTACCAGAAAAGAGACTCACACAGTCTTCCAACATCCCGTCTGGGTTGAGCTAAGTGCATAGTGCGAGAGTGCGAATTAATTCCCTATTCCAGAGTTGTACCCAGAATGAAGAGACCAGGTTAGACACTAAGAGTCAAACGCTGCACATTGTCATGTGGAACTTAAGGAATTAAGTCAAAAAGACATGAAGCTCTTAAAATCCTATTTCTCGGTGAAGTTCCTCTGAAAATTAGGTGGATTAAGGTCAAGTCCAGACCACTCTCGGTTTCTACTCATAACTCGATTCAGAACCCAATGACTTTTCACAGATGCAAATGCATGTGATGTTGGATGAAGTGCAGGTGTGTGCAAGGCAGACACAATTTTTTTTGATTTTTTTTATTTTTGACATTTTATGCAAAGGATTTTTTTATGCAGAAATTGGAATAAGAAGCCTTCTTTTTTTTTCAAAAATTTTGGGCACTGTTAGTGTTAGTAGAAGAACCTTTTTTTTGTGTGTGCTTGTTTGTTGTTTTTTTTTGCTTGTTTGTTTTTTTTTCAAGTCAGTACCCACCCCGTAAATACATATAGACTTACGCGAAAGTACGAGATATGGGTAAAATATATACAAAGTATATATACAGACCCCCCTATACTTAGCGAGTGCTGTGTCCTCAGAGCGCAAGAAGCGAAAGACATAGCTCGGGCTAAGCGTAAGGGAGTGAGAAAGAAAGAAAAAAGAAAAAAAAAGAAAAGAAAAGCGATCAGGAAATAAGGAGTGTATATACAGGTGGATGTCGATTCTCCCTATACTTAGGCTCTAGTCAGCCTAAGTGTAAGAGAAGGATGGAAATGGAGTGATCGGGAGAAGGAGTGTGACGAGAGAAATGATATATACAAATGGCATCGGTCCCCCCCATACTTAGGCCTTGGCCTAAGTAGAGGAAGAAGCTGTACAAGGGAACCGATGTGGTCGGGAGGGAGGGTGGGTAGCCGATGATTAAGGCGGTTTTCGGCTGATCTTTTTGTGAGCCTGTGGTGGGAGATCGTAGTGATGAGTCGAAGATGAGGCATATGATTCCCAACTACAATCAGTGTCATCCTCAGAAAAATCATGATGGATAATAGATGAAGTGTTTGAGTCAGATGAAAGATATCCATCATCAGAGTTATCCTCATAGGACTAGTATTTGAAAGTGGACATACTCCAAGTATTCTGGTCTTTTTGTTTCTTTAGTTGTTTTCTCATGATTTGTTCCTTCTTGGGGTCAATCTGTTTGTCCTCAGATGAATACTCAGAAGCACCAGTTTCAGTCAACGCATATGAAATAATTCCAGTGTACTTGAAAAGTGCAGGAGCATCAGCTTTGGATGAATAGTAGTTAGGAACGGGAGTTGTCCAACGAGAATTGAATTTTGGATCCTTACGCAGATATGGCTTTAGGGCTGCCGAACAGACTTCACTCATGTAGACCATCTTTTCCGGACCTGATGAGGGATCATCAACTGATTTCTCTTCCGAAAGGTCAAAGGTGACTCTCTTTTTATTTCGTCGTGAAGGTGTCGGTTCACTTGAGTATCCAGATGAATATCCATTGAAATTCTCCTTGGTTGGTGCTTGGTCTGCGTGCTTGTTCTTAGTCTCCCGAATGTTTGAGCACTCTCGATTTGGGATGATTTGGTCAAGATATTCAGAGAATGTTGCTCCAGGGTGTGACCATGCATATGTCTCAGGATCTTAGTAGAAAGATTTGTCTATTTTGAGATCCTCGGGGATTTGAATACTGGGGAGAGTCTCTGCATGTTCTTTCTCAATTGATTCGATGTTGGCGCATTCCTGTATCGAGTTGATGTAATCCATGTAGTCAGAGTAGGTTGACCCAGGGTGTGCCCATGCATAAGTCTCCGGATCATATGATTCATATACATGATTCTCCATTGTGAGAGCGGCTGGGAATGGAGCAGGGGGGAGATTTTCTAAACCAATAGTCTCGTCAACAACCGCTATCTCAGGTGTGGCTGCGGGGTAGGGCTCTTCTACCGTTTCATGGTTACGGTTGTCGGGGACTTCGTGGGTTGCCTCAGAAGATCGTGGTTCCTCAAAGATATGGTCAGATCTAAGTGCTTCCAATGCCGTGAAATTGATTTCCCGAGTCTCATAATCAATACTCGCCTTGGCCAATGCCAAGAATGGCTTTCCGAGAATGATTGGAGATTGGGTGAATTCTCCTTGATGCTCAATATCAATGATCGTGATTCTACTTTGAGCGGAGCACCTTGGAATTTCATGATGACAGAAATGATTCCTCTCAGTCGCTTTATAGATCGGTCCGCTAATTGAATAATCTCTCGTTTCTTCCGAATCGGTCCGAGTTTGAGTTCGTGAAATACAGAGGTCAGGAGGATATTAATTGGTGAATCGTCATCAATCCGAGCATGGTTGAAAATTGTGTCTTTGATTTCGCAGTCAAATCTGGGGAACCGCTTCACTATGCGGCTCTTGGTTTTTCTCCTCACCACCAAGGAGAAGGTCATTGACAAGATATGTCTTTCAGTCTTTGTTCGTATCCTACCCAACTTTTTGTTCATTAATTTCTCTATTATAAATCTTTTAAGGTCGGGGAAGTGTTCAATGGCCTGTATAAAGGGAAGTTCAAACATCAAGCGTTTTTCCAGTGCTTCCCGTATAGTCGGATCCAAATTTCGCAGATCGTCTTCAGTTTCAATTTTTATGAAATTTTCGAGATTTTCAATTTTTGTGTGGTTTTCAAATATTTCCATTTTTTGGTATTTTCTATGTGGTGTGTTCTTTAGATGAAAAGGGGCCTTGATATTCAGAGCGATAGTCTGCGCCATAGTCATTTCTAAGGGAGTAATATGTAGAAGTGAAATTGTCAGAATCGTCCCTAGGTCCCTGAATATCCTCAGAATTTTCAATCTCAGACCCAATCATTTCCTCATTTATTTTAATGTCCGAGCTACCATAGAATGCGATGGATCGGTCGGTGAATTTTTGAAATCTATCCTCCATCAATTCAAATCTTGTTTTTATCCTCAAAATATCATCCTCAAAATTCAATTCATGATCAGTCATGGGCGCAGTCGGTGTGTGTTCGATAATTTCATCTTCTATTTTCTCATTTGTGCTGAGAGGAGAACTTCTTGGAATATCCAATATATGATCATTAATTTCAGAAAATATCTCCTCAATAATCATGGAAGGCGGCTGCTCATATGATCCAGACATGCGGAGTCGGTCCGAGTGCAGTTTATTCCTTTGAGCTTGAGTGGTCGGATCTTGGTATGGTGGAGTTAGCATACAGAGTTTCTGTGTTTCTATGTAGTCAGTACCGTCCTCTATATGCTCGTCATGTCTGAAGAGGGGGTTGTCATGGTCAATCCAAGCTGATGTTTGTTCATTAGTGTTCCAGGGCAGGGTTGATGAAATAGGTGAAGAAGTGTTTAATTCAATCATGTGGTGATCATCTCCCATGAACGAAGGATTGACATTTACCGAATAAGAAGAATGAATTTTATGATCGGCGTAGAGAGGGTTGATATATGAAGAAGTAGAGACCTCAGTTGATTGTTGATTTGTCGTGTCCGAAAACAGAGGATTGTCATTCATGAAGCAGATTGAATTGGTAAAAAGAGCTGGTGGTTGAGAGTCTCTTGGAGGAGGTGTTTTGGGTCTAACCGACACGAATTCATTTTCATAGTATAGCTCTGATGGGTGTTCGGTCATTTCTGAAAGGAATGAGGGGTTGGGTCTGCGAGAGTTTTTGGACAAGAGTTCCATTATCATGAAAAGAGGAGAGATGATTGCACGGGATAGTCAAGAGAAATCAAATGTGCAGCTGTTGATCTTGAAATCGGTTCACGCACACCAATGCAAACACAATTCAAACCCTGGGTTCACCAACGCACACAATGAAGCCGTAAGAGCTCGGCTATTATCTTTTCAATTTTAGTTGGTGATAAATCAATCTTGGCAAAAATTTAGCGAGCTGAGATTTAGGATTTGGGCTCTAGCCTTAAGTGTCGTATCTCGCTCACTCAGAAAAATAAAATTATCCAAGGATGGGGTTGCTCTCCCGCAAAAATTCTTGATTTTATGGGTTATTTTGAAATCGGCTATAGTTAGCAGTCCCAATTTTAATTAGGTGATCACTGAAGAATTTAAATGAGCACAAATACACGTCTAACGTCCAGTCCCAATTTCCTTTAGATTTATGTGGTAAAACAAGCTGGAGGAATTCGGGAAAAGCTGATGCACGCGAAAAACAATGATGTATGCTCAGTTAGAAGACTTACAGTGCATCCTCGCAATCTCCATGTGGGATGCAATACAGAATTTAAAATTTTATTCTAAATGCGTGCAAGCCGATGAAAACCACACCTAAACAGAAAGTTCTATTACCGGGAAGAATTGAGTTAAATTTGGCTAAGTTGAACGATCTATGTGCGTCTTGATTAATGTGAAGTGTGGCTTAAGATCCTACGAGCACAATCAAAAAATAAAAATGCTCTGAGAGCCGTATGTGCAGGTCTATCCTAATCGCCACTCAAGTCGGGCCCCACCCTCACCGGAGAGCGAAACAGGCCACAACACACCACAAATAGAGTTTAGTGTCTTTGTACACACGCGAGAGTCCAAACGGACACCGCTATAAATGAGTAGAAATTAAAATTTGCAGAAATTTAAAACCTAAACTCTATGCTCTCTCACGACTCGACTCGATCTTAATTTTATTGCGGTTTCTTCAGATGTCGGTGAAGATGCGTCGGTTTCTTTGAAAAACGCTCCACGTGCGCCGGGTACCTTGCAAGAAAAATAAGAGAGAAAATATAAGAGAGTGACTCAAAAAATAATCAAAAATAAAATAATTGAAATAAATGCTGAAAAATAAATACAAGAAATAAAATGGAATTTACAATGACAAATTCGGGGGTCAGACTACCCGAATGCGGAAAATCGAACGAAAAATGTCAAAACACAAAACTAAGCCTTTTGCCTCCCCGGCAACGGCGCCATCTGACGAGTCCGTAAACGCGGAGTTAAGAAATCGTTTTTATCTTCGTACGTGAAATTAATGAAATATCGTTCGCTGTAGGCGGCGATCGGAAACAATCAAGAAATAACCACAATTTTTAATCAAATTTAATCAAGTGGTTTTTATGTTTATTTTACTTGAGCAAGTCCCAAGGTCGATCACAAGGAGACAAAGGAACAACCTAGATTAATGTCTATCTAATTTTGGGTTCGGTTTTCAAGGCGGTTTTTTTTGGAATTTTCAATGCAATAAAGGGATGTAAAATGCAAATTCGGCCTATTTTAGGGACTAAAATGTAAACTTCGATCAAACAATATCTGAAAAATACGAAACTTGGCCGAGATGATAATTATGACAAAATTAGTGCACTGTAATTTTTTTGGAATTTTCTGATGCAATATGATTTTTTTTATGAATTTTTAAATGCAAACAGAATGATTTTCAATATTTAATTATAATAAATATTAAACCTACTTATTTTCAAAAATTAAAATTATCTAAGATCTATCACTAGGTGATGGATCTCAGAAAAATCCTAAACCTTGAAAATGTGGGGTTGAATACCTATTAAAAATTAAATACTGAAATATGTAAAATGATTTTTACAGGACAAATTATGCTTGCAAATGCAAATCTTTTTAGGCACAATGTTAAACACAATAGTCTCTACAATGTATGATTTTTGGAGGATTTTTAAAGCAACGGTTAATTAACTATGAATTTCAGAGCATAAGATGGGTAAAATATGCTAATTTTCACCAAACAATTAATGATTAATCAACCACTGTTCACAAAAATGTCCACAATATCTCAAAATGTAGAGAATGAAGAAATGAACATCATGCTATTTTTAAATAAGTAAAATGATGCAATGTAGAGGTCTATAATGGATGACAAAGACAGGGGTACGGATGCAAACAGAATAAATAAATAAAAACAATGCAGGGGGACCTAGTTGAGATTACCTATAACTTGGGGCGGTTTCTGCAAAATTCTCAAGAGAGCACGTGCGGTGCACGTGCTCCTTGAGTCTCTAGTCTGAACTGTAATTATGCAGAGCTCTGGGGGCGTGTGTATAAATTACCCACGGTCACGTGCAAAGCACGTGACCTGGGTGACGTAAGCCTGACATGGCGTTCCCTCCCGCACGTGCGCCTCACGTGGGAAGGCCTCGGGCTCGAAGCGCCCGGTTGCGCGATGCAGAGGGAGGGGGCGGTCCGGCGGAGCCTCTGCTGGCGATCGATGATGCTGCTGGCGGTGGACTCCGGCCGTGCTCCGGTGGAGGAGGCGAGAGCGTGGTGGCGCTCCGAGCTCCGGTGGAGTAGCTCGAAGATGGAGTCGGTGGTGGGCGTTGGCGAAGAAGATGACCGAGGAGCGGAGGCGTCCGGTGAAGATGGATCGCTCGGTGGAGGCTTGCAGCAGGTCGTCGGAGTAGCTAATCATAGATGGCGAAAATGGCGTGGGCGTCGTCGGTGGACCCAATGGCCGACACACGGCCGGAGGGCGTCGGTGCAGTGGGTGAAGTCGGCGGCAATGGTGAGGTCGAAGCAGCTCCTGACGACTGGGGAGGATGACGATGGTGATGCGTGCGAGGGTGGAGTCGGTGACGGGTGTCGGAGTTGACCGGTGATGTGGCGCGGATGTCGATGACGTCGATGGAGCTCGTTGGTGAAGACGAGGACGTGGATGTGGTTGCTGGTGAGGGCGATGGAGTCGAAAACGGAGATGTGGGGTGAAACTCCGAGCGGAGCGAAGAGCTCGGAGGTGGAGAGATAGAGAGAGAGCGGGAGAGGGAGAGAGGGAGAGAGAGAGTACCTGGAGAGGGATAAGGGGCTCGACGGCGACGGGTGGCTGGAGCGAGGGCAGGCTCGGAGAAGCGCTGCGATGAGCTCGAGGAGCTCGGATCTCGCCTGGGTAGAGGGCTGTCACCACCTCGAAGGAGCCTTTAGGGCGGAGGTCGGCGGATAGCTGTTCGGGTTGGAGTCCGGGAGTTTAAATAGGGAGAGGGGAGTCGTTGGCGACGCGAGATCGGCGGGGCCGGTGGTTGCGGAGGGTCGGTGCGTCAAAGACGGGGAGGATAAGGTCAACGGGCGGCGGTTGCGAGGTGGCTGGTGCGGAGGAATCGGAGCGGCCGTTCAGAGGTTGATGACGAGGGGGCAGCGGTCGTTAAATCGACGCTGATCGAACGACCACACATGTGCAAAGGAAGGGGGCGCACGTGCGGAGCACGTGCCTGGGGGCACGTGCGACGCATGTGCGACCGGTTTTTAATTTTATTTATTTTTAATAAAAAACGAGTATTTAAAAGCCCAAAAACTGCTGACACGTGGCGGCCTCTGGGGCTGCCACGTGTCAGCACCAGAAAAATTAAAGAAAAACATTTTGTAAAATCGATAAAAAATAGCAAATGACCTCGGATCGAAAAGGTTCCTTCACGAAAAATGCTCGTCTCGATGAGATCTACAACTTTTATGAAGACATCAAAGCCAAAATCGGTCAAATGTAAAAAGTGAATTTTTGGGGTATCCCAAGTACATAGAATACCTTGATTTTTGGGTTTTCTATTTTTTTTATTTTTAAACAAGATAAAAAACTGGAAAAATATAAAGAAATCAAAGATGAATAAAAGACACCTAAATCTATTTTTTGGATTTTTATTAATAAAGAAAATATGTACATAAAATACAGGTCAAAAACCGCAAAAAATACAATGTACAAAAGAGGCCCAAAACCCAATTTTCACATACGAGCTCCGATTCACTTGAACTTGGTCTTGTTTTGAAGGTAATTTAATGTGCATTAGTTCAAAAGTGAGTAAGATCAAATCGGACACTGGATGGGGAAGATATGGGGCTTTTAGTCCGAAAATCCTGAAACTAAGGTTTGGGTTTTTGGTTCACTTACCTGGGTTAATGATTTTTTTTTGTATTTTTCATTTATTCTTGTTAGTGATGTGTACACAGTGGAGGTAGTTTTGGGTTATGCGGTGTTAGCTTGAAGGAGTTAAAAATAGGGGAATTTAGGCTATTTACAGGTCATTTTGGCTTGGATTTTTGGCTTCTTATTTTATGCAAAAATTAATGCTAAAATGCAATTTTTATGAAATCATGCACAAATGCTAATTATGCAAAATAAATGCAGAAATGCAGTTGATTTTGAGGGATTTGAGCTTAATTAATGAGACTTAGAGTGGTGAATCCGAGATTCATCAGGGACCTATGTGAAATTACCAGTGGTTGCGGGGGTGGCTTTGCAAAATCTCCAGAGGGCACGTGTGTGTCACGTTCCCCTTTGGTCGGCTGGGGCGCGCGGTAAATCTGAGAATTCTGGGTGGTCGCTTGCAATTTACCCAAGGTCACGTACGACGCACGTGACCCGGGGCTGAAGGAGGCTGTTGACGTTCCCCCTACGCACATGCTTTGCACGCGCGTGGGGGCCTCAGGCCTCACGCCCGGTGGCGAGGCGGAACTGTAGGTGGAGAGCGGGGGCTCCAGCACTGCTGATGGTCGGTGCTGCTAAAGTCGTGGCGGAGCAGATGAAGATGGGCAGTCGTCGGCTGTGCATTGACGGAGAAGCCGTGGCTCAACGGCGCAGAGAGCGATCGAACAAGGCGGAGAAGGCCGGTCAAGGCGTTGACGACGAAGATGAGGCGGAGCAGCATGTGGAGAGCGGGGTTTGTCGGAGGCGAATGTAGGTAGTCGTAGGTGCTGTTGGAGATGAAGTAGTTGACGTCGTTGGGTGATGAAGATGAAGGAGCGGAGGTCGACGGAGCGTTGAAGGCGGTTGATGATGAAGTGTGAAGTCGGTGGCTCAACGGCGTCGACCGGAGCGAAGCAGGTCGGCGGAGCGGAGCTTGCCAGGTTACAACAAGTTTGGGAGGACCTCGGACCTCGCCGGATTGAAGGAGGAGGAGGGGTGCTGTCACCACCCGCTCCTCCTCGACGATTAGGCTATCGGCAGATGAGGTCAAGGTGGGTCGGCGACGCTGCTTAAATAGGAGGAGGGTCGCGATATGAGGAGGTTGCGAGATGTGCGGATGTCACTGGCAACACGAGGGAAGCGGAGGCGAGAGGCGGCGATGGTTACGAAGATAGCGGGGGTGGAGGTTGCGGAAGTTTTGGAGGAGAAGAGGGGAGGTAGGAGATGAGGGCGGGCCGTCCGATCGGCCGAGATCGGACGACCCAGATCTAGACACGCGGCGAAGGGGAGAAGAGGCGCGCACGTGCTTGGCGCGTGCCTGGGGGCACGTGCCTCGCACGTGCGGTCGCTTTTAATTTTTTTTTTATAAAAATGTATATTTAAAACACCCAAAAAATGCTGACACGTGGCGGCCTTAGGGACTGCCACGTGTCAGCTCCAGAAAAATCGAAGAAAAAGATTTTGTAAAATCAAAAAGAAATAGTAAATTACCTCGGATCGAAAAAGTTTCTTCACAAATAATGCTCGCCTCAAAGAGATCTACAACTTTTATGAAGACATCAAAGCCAAAATCGATCAAATGCAAAAAGTGAATTTTTGGGGTTTCCCATGTACATAGAATACCTTGATTTTTGGGTTTTCTATTTCTTTGTCATTTTTAAACAAGATAAAAAATCCAGAAAAATATAGAGAACAAAGATAAATAAAAGACTTCTAAATCTATTTTTTTATTTTTATTAATTAAGAAAATATGTACATAAAATACGGTTCAAAAACCACTAAAATACGCAATGTACAAAAGAGGCCCAAAACCCAACTTTCACATATGAGATTCGATTCACTTGAACTTGGTCTTGTTTTGAAGGTAATTGAATGTACATTAGTTTAAAAGTGAGTAGGATCAAATCGGACACTAGATGGAGAAGATATGAGTCTTTTAGCCCGGAATTCCTGAAACTAGGGTTTGGGTTTTAAGTCCACTTACTTGGGTTAGTTATTTTTTTTGTATTTTTCATTTATTCTTGTTAGTGATATGTACACAGTGGAGGTAGTTTTGTGTCATTCGGATTTAGCATGAAGGAGTTAAAAATCCGGGAAATTATACTAATTACAGGTCAACTTTGGCTTGGATTTTTGGCTTCTTATTTTGTGCAAAAATGATGGATAAAATGCCATTCTTATGCAAACATGCATGGATGCTAATTATGAAGAATAAATGCAGAAATGCTGATGATTTTGAGGGAATTGAGCTTAATAAATGAGACTTAGAGTGATGGATCCGAGATTCATCATCCCCCTATACTTAAACCATGCTCGTCCCTGAGCATCAAAAAGAAATGCCATGAAGTGAAATGAGATTGGGTTCCATACCAAGACCATGAGCTGAAGGTGAAAATGAACCTAAACTCGACCTTTGAATTAATAGTGTGGCGGAACTTCTGTGAGACTTAGAATTTTAAAATCAACAGCCCTCAAGTTCTACACATCATTGACACAGTTTTGGCTCAGAAGTCATCTTAGATCAATCCTCTTCCCAAAGTATACCCTATGAACATTGAACAACCGACTCATGTGTGTGAAGGGTTTTAGCTCTTCCCATCCAAAATTCCGGACTACCATGCTCCTCTCCTCTCCAGTAACTCGTCCTCGGGGAGTCATGTATTTCCTTTCTAAGGTATGTCACGCTGTGTTCACAATCGAATTGGGGGAGAAGTTAGAAGAAGGGGAAAAGAATTGGAGGGTGGCTAGTGTAGTCACCTCTTCTTGTGAAGCTGGCCAATGTAGCCAAATCTCCACCAAGATCTGCAGGTTTCTTGAAGCTTGGATCTTTTTGCTCAGATTTTATTTGGTAGTTGCTTCTTTGTATTTGGAATTTTTGATGGTTATGCTTGGATCTTGTTGTGCCCCTACGGATATAGAATCTTTTTGTTCCGTACATTTTTTGGGGTCTTCGAAAAAATTGTGCCCAGCCGTCCATTCCTTTTCCGAAGCTTTATTTCAACCCGTACTCTGGTCTTTAGATTTCCATGCTACCAGAAAAGAGACTCGCACGGTCCTCCAACATCCCGTCTGAGTTGAGCTAAGTGCATAGTGGGAGAGTACAAATTAATTCCCTATTCCAGAGTTGTACCGAGAATGAAGAGACCAGGTTAGACACTAAGAGTCAAACGCTGCACATTGTCATGTGGAACTTAAAGAATTAAGTCAAGAAGACCTGAAGCTCTTAAAATCCTATTTCTCGGTGAAGTTCCTCTGAAAATTAGGTGGATTAAGGTCAAGTCCAGACCACTCTCGGTTTCTACTCATAACTCGGTTCAGAACCCAATGACTTTTCACAGATGCTAATGAATGCGATGCTGGATGAAGTGTAGGTGTGTGAAATGCTGACACATTTTTTTTTGATGCAAAAATGAAATAAGAAGCCATTTTTTTCAAAAATTTTGGGCAAGGTTAGTTTTAGTAGAATTTTTTTTTGTTTTTGTTTTTTTTGTTTTTTTAAAGATTACCCAACCCGTAAATACATATAGACTTACGCGAAAGTACGAGATATGGATAAAATATATACGAAGTATATATACAGACCCCCCTATACTTAGCGAGTGTTGTGTCCTTAGAGCACAAGAAGCGTAACGAAGACATAGCTCGGGCTAAGCGCAAGGGAGTGAAAATGCAAAGAAAAATGAAGCGGTCGGGATATGTGAATGAGGAGAGTATAGACAGGTGGGTGTCGGTTCCCCCTATACTTAGGCTGTGATCAGCCTAAGTACGGAAGGAGGGTGGAAATGGAGCGATCGGGAGATAGGAGAAGAATGGTATGTAAAGATGGCATCGGTCCCCCCCTATACATAGGCCTTGGCCTAAGTAGAGGAAGAAGCTGTACAAGGAGGTCGATGTGGTCGGGAGGGAGGGTGGGTAGCCTATGATTAAGGCGGTTTTCGACTGATCTTTTTGTGAGCCTGCAGTGGGAGATCGTAATGACGAGTTGGAGATGAAGCATATGATTCCCAGCTATGATCAGTGTCATCCTCAGAAAAATCACGATGGATAGTAGATGAAACATTTGAGTCAGATGAAAGGTAGCCATCATCAGAGTTATCCTCAGAGGAATAGTATTTGAATGTGGGCACACTCCAGATATTCATGTCTTTTTGTTTCTTCAATTGTTTCCTCAGAATTCGTTCCTTCTTAAGGTCAATCGCTTTGTCCTCGGATGAATACTCGGAAGCACCGGTCTCAGTCAGCTCATAAGAAATAATTCCAGTGTACTTGAAGAGGTCAGGAGCATCAGCTTTGGATGAATAGTAGTTAGGAACGGGAGTTGTCCAACGGGGATTGAATTTTGGATTCTTGCGAAGATATGGCTTTAAAGCTGCCGAACAGACTTCACTCATGTTGACTACCTTTTCCGGACCTGATGAGGGATCATCAACTGGTTCCTCTTCCGAAAGGTCAAAGGTCACTCTCTTTTTCTTGTTTCGTGAAGGTGTTGGTTTACTTGAGTATCCAGATGAATAACCATTAGAGTGCTTCTCCTTGGTCGGTTTCCGTTTGTTCTTGGTCTTCTGAATGTTGGTGCACTCTTGATTTGGGATGATTTGGTCCAGGTATTCTGAGAATGTTGCTCCAGGGTGCGACCATGCATATGTCTCAGGATCGTAGTAGAAGGATTTGTCTATTTTGAGATCCGCGGGAATTGAAATACTGGGGAGAGTCTCTAAACCAATAGTCTCATCAGCAACCGCTATTTCAGGTGTCGTAGCAGGGTAGGGCTCTTCTACCGTTTCATGGTTGTGGCTGTCGGGGACTTCGTGGGTTGTCTCAGAAAATCGTGGTTCCTCAAAGATAGGGTCAGATCTAAGTGCTTCCAATGCTGTGAAATTGATTTCTCGAGTCTCACAGTCAATAATTGCGTTGGCCAATGCCAAGAATGGCTTTCCGAGAATGATTGGAGACTGGGTGAATTCTCCTTGATGCTCAATATCAATGATCGTGAATTCTACTTTGAGCGAAGCACCTTGGAATGTCACGATGACAGAAATGATTCCTGTCGGCCGCTTTATCAATCGGTCCGCTAATTGAACAATCTCTCGTATCTTCCGAATCGGTCCGAGTTTGAGTTCATGGAATACAGAGGTCGAGAGGATATTGATCGGTGAATCGTCATCAATCCGAGCATGGGTGGAAATTGTGTCTTTGATTTCACAGTCAAATCTGGGCAACCGCTTCACTATGCAGCTCTTGGTTTTTCTCCTCAACACCAAGAAGGAGGCCATTGATAAGATGTGTCTCTCGGTCTTGGTTCTAATCCTTCCCGACTTTTTCATAATTAATTTTTCCATTAAAAATCTTTTAAGGTTGGGGAAGTGTTCAATGGCCTGTAGAAAGGGAAGTTCAAAAATCAAATTCTTTCCTAGTGCTTCCCGTAAAGCAGGGTCCAAATTCTTCAGATCTTCTTCAGTTTCAATTTTTATGTATTTTTCGAGATTTTTATTTTTTTTGTGATTTTCGAATATTCCGATTTTTTGGTATTTTGTGTGTGATGTGGTAATGTGGTTTCTTCCGTTGATGAGTAGGGGCTGTGATGTTCGAAATAGGAGTCAGAGGCATAGTCATTCCTAGGAGAGTAGTATGCATAGGTGTCGATGTCAGAATTGTCCCTGGGTTTTTGAACATCCTCAAAATTGTCAAAATAAGATCCAATCATTTCCTCATTCATTTTTATGTCCGAGCTCCCATAGAGTGAAATTAATCGATCGATAAATTTTTGAAATCTATCCTCTATTGAATTGAATATCTTATTTATCCTCAAATATCATCCTCAAAATTCTGTTCATGATCAATAATGGGAGCAGTCGGTGTGTGTTCGATAATTTCATCTTTCATTTTCTCGTTTGTTCTGAGAAGAGAATTTCTTGGAGAATCCGACATATGATCATTATTTTCTGAAAATTTCTCCTCAAAAATAATGGAAGGAGGCTGCTCATATGGTCCACGCATGTGTATTTGATCTGAGTGGAGTTCAATCCTTTGATCATGATTGGTTAGACCTTGATATTGTGGAGTCAGCATACAGGGTTTATGTGTTTCTAGGAGGTTACTCCAGTCCTCTGTATGAGTATCATGTCTGACGAGGGGTCTATTATGGTCAATCCAACGCCGATGATCATTCAGTGCCTGTCTTTCCATCTGGGTTTGGTTTCTCTGCCAGTCATGAGACTCAAAGGGATTTTGATTTTGAAATGTTTCATTGGCGAGAAACTGAGAATAAGGCGGTTCAGTCCAAGATGGTAGGTGGTTATGTGTGGTTGATTGAGTAAGAATTCAATGAGGGGGCCGAATTTATTTGCAGGTGAAAGTTTCCCGCAAATGTTGGAGGATTAATGAAAGAAGAGGATTTGGTTGATTTGGGTCTAACCGAGACAAATTCATTTTCATAGTATAGTTCTGATGGGTTTTCAGATAGATGTTCAGTCATTTTTGAAAGGAATGGGGGGTTGGATCTGCAATAGTTTTTGGACAAGAGTTCCATTATCAAGAAAAAGAGAGAGATGATTGCACAGAATAGTCAAAAAATTTTTTATCAAATGTGCGGCTATTGATCTTGAAATCAGTTCACGCACACCAATGCAAACCCAATTCAAACCCCGGGTTCACCAACTCACACAATGAAGCCGTAAGAGTTCGGCTATTATCTTTTCAATTTTAGTTGGTGATAAATCAATCTTGGCAAAAATTTAGCGAGCTGTTAGGTGTCGAAATTTCGGATTTGGGCTCTAGACTTAAGTGTCGTCTCTCGCTCACTCAAAAAAATAGAAACATCCAAGGTCGGGGTTGCTCTCCTGCAGAAATTCTCGATTTTATGGGTTATTTTGAAATCGGCTATATTTAGCAGTCCCAATTTTTATTAGGTGATCACTGAAGAATTTAAATGAGCACAAATACACGTCTACCGTCCAGTCCCAATTTCCTTTAGAATTATGTGATAAAACAAGAGGGAGAAATTCGGGAAAAGCCGATGCACGCGGAAAACTATGATGAATGCTTAGTTAGAAGACTTACAGTGAATCCTCACAATCTTCATGTGGGATGCAATACAAGAATTGAAAATTATTCTATATGAAATGCAAGCCGATGAAAAACTACACCTAGCAGAAAGTTCTATTAGCGAGGAAGAACTGAGTTAAATTTGGCTAAGTTGAATGATCTAATGTGCGTCTTAATTAAAGTGCAGTGTGGCCTTAGATCCTACGAGCATAATCAAAAATATAAATGCTCTGAGAGCCGTATGTGCAGGTCTATCCTAATCGCCACTCAAGTCGGGCCCCACCCTCACTGGAGAGTGAAACATGCCACGACACACCACAAGAAAAGTTCAGAGTCTTTTTACACACGCGAGAGTCCAAACGGACACCGCTATAAATGAGCAGAAATTGAAATTTGCAGAAATTTAAAACCTAGACTCTACGCTCTCTCACGACTCAACTCGATCTTAAATTAATTGCGTCTTTTCGGATGTCGGTGAAGAGGCTTCGGTTTCTTGAAAAACCGCTCCACGTACGCTAGGTACCTCACAAGAAAAATAAGAGAGATTTGTGTAAGAGAGTAACTCAAAAAATAATCAAAAATAAAATAAAAGAAATAAATGCTGAAAAAAATAAATACAAGAAATAAAATGGGATTTACAATGAAAAATTTGGGGGCCAGACTACCCGAATGCGGAAAAATCGAACAAGAATTTTCAAAACACAAAACTAAGCCGTTTGCCTCCCCGGCAACGGCGCCATCTGATGAGTCCATAGATCGCTGTGTTAAGAAGTTGTTTTTATCTTTCTGTTCGTGCCAAAATATGGTTTGTCGTTCGTTGTAGGCGGCGATCGGAATCGGTCAAGAAATAACCACAAATATTATTCAATTTCAATCAAGTGGTTTTATATTTATTTTACTTGGGCAAGTCCCAAGGTCGATCACAAGGAGGCAAAGGAACACCCTAGAATTATGTCTATCAATATTCGTGCACGGTTTTCGAGGCATTCTATTTTTGGAAGTTTTAATACAAATAAGGAATGCGAGATGCAATTCCGACCTATTTTAGGAACTAAAATGCAAATAATGATCAAACAGTGTCCAAAAAATACGAAATTTGGCCACAATGCAAAATATGATGAAATGAATGCATTGTAATTTTTTTGAAATTTTTGGATGTAATATGAATTTTTTATGAATTTTCGAATGCAAACAAAATGATTTTCAATATTTAATTATAATAAGTAATAAACCTAATTATTTTCAAGGATCAAAATTATCTAAGATCTATCACTAGGTGACTTATCCCTGAAAAATCCTAAACCTTGAAAATATGAGATCTAATACCTATTAAAAATTAAATACTGAAATATGCAAAATAATTTTTACAAGGCAAACTATGCATGCAAATGCACTTCTTTTTGGGCACAATGTCAAGCACGATTAACTCTACAATTTTATTTTTTTGGGGATTTTTAGAGCAACGGCTAATCAATGGCAAATTTAAGATCACAAATTGGGCAAAATATGCAAATTTCCACCAAATAATTAATTATTAATTAATTATCATTCACAAAAATACCCACAATATGTCAAAATGTAGAGAATTAATCGAGGAACAAAATGCTATTTTCGGATAAATAAATTAATGTAGAGAAGAGGTTCAAAAACTAAAGGGAATATAGGGGTGTAATTGCAAATATAATAAATAAAATAAATAAATAAAGCTGCAGTGGGGGACCTATGTGAAATTACCAGTGGTTGCGGGGGTGGCTTTGCAAAATCTCCAGAGGGCACGTGTGTGTCACGTGCCCCTTTGGTCGGCTGGGGTGCGTGGTAAATCTGAGAATTCCAGGGGGTCGCTTGCAATTTACCCAAGGTCACGTGCGACGCACGTGACCCGGGGCTAAAGGAGGCTATTGACGTTCCCCCTACGCATATGCCTTGCACGTGCGTGGGGGCCTCGGGCCTCACGCCCGGTGGCGAGGCAGAATGGCAGGTGGAGAGCGGGGGCTCCGGCACTGCTGATGGCCGGTGCTGCTAAAGTCGTGGCGGAGCAGATGAAGATGGGCGGTCGTCGGCAGTGCGTTGGTGGAGAAGCGATGGCTCGACGATGTAGAGAGCGATCGAACAAGGCAGAGAAGGCCGGTCAAGGCGTTGACGACAAAGATGAGGCGGAGCAGCAGGTGGAGAGCGGCGTTTGTCGGAGGCGAACATAGGTAGTCGTAGGTGCTATTGGAGATGAAGTAGTTGACGCCGTTAGGTGATGAAGATGAACGAGCGGAGGTCGACGGAGCGTTGAAGGCGGTTGATGATGAAGCGTGAAGTCGGTGGCTCAACGGCGACGGCCGGAGCGAAGCAGGTCGGCGGAGCAGAGCTTGCCGTGTTGCAATGAGGTTGGGAGGACCTCAGACCTCACCGGATTGAAGGAGGAGGAGGAGGGGTGCTGTCACCACCGGCTCCTCCTCGACGATTAGGCTATCGGCGGATGTGGTTAAGGTGGGTCGGCGACGCTGCTTAAATAGGGGGAGGGTCGCGATATGAGAAGGTTGCGAGATGTGCGGATGTCGTTGGCGACGCGAGGGAAGCGGAGGCGAGAGGCGGTGGTGGTTACGAAGATAGCGGGGGTGGCGGTTGCGGAAGTTTTGGAGGAGAAGAGGGGAGGTAGGAGATGAGGGCGGGCCATCCGATCGGCCGAGATCGGACGACCCAGATCTAGACACGTGGCGAAGGGGAGAAGAGGCGCGCACGTGCTTGGCGCGTGCCTGGGGGCACGCGCCTCGCATGTGCGGACACTTTTAATTAATTTTTTTAATAAAAATGAATATTTAAAACGCCTAAAAAATGCTAACACGTGGCGGCCCCAGGGGCTGCCACGTGTCAGCTTTAGAAAAATCGAAGAAAAAGATTTTGTAAAATCAAAAAGAAATAGTAAACAACCTCAGATTGAAAAAGTTCCTTCACGAAAAATGCTCGTCTCGACGAGATCTACAACTTTCATGAAGACATCAAAGCCAAAATCGGTCAAATGTAAAAAGTGAATTTTTGGGGTATCCCATGTACATAGAATACCTTGATTTTTGAGTTTTCTATTTTTTTGTCATTTTTAAACAAGATAAAAAATCCAGAAAAATATAGAGAAATCAAAGATAAATAAAAGACATCTAAATCTATTTTTTTATTTTTATCAATTAAGAAAGTATGTACATAAAATACGGGTCAAAAACCGCTAAAATACGCAATGTACAAAAGAGGCCCAAAACCCAACTTTCACATATGAGCTTCGATTCACTTGAACTTGGTCTTGTTTTGAAGGTAATTGAATGTACATTAGTTCAAAAGTGAGTAGGATAGAATCAGACACTGGATGGGGAAGATATGGGTCTTTTAGTCCGAAAATCCTGAAACTAGGGTTTGGGTTTTAAGTCCACTTACTTGGGTTAGTTATTTTTTTGTATTTTTTATTTATTCTTGTTAGTGATGTGTACACAGTGGTGGTAGTTTTGTGTCATTAGAATTTAGCATGAAGGAGTTAAAAATCCGGGAAATTAGACTAATTACAGGTCAACTTTGGCATGGATTTTTGGCTTCTTATCTTGTGCAAAAATGATGGATAAAATGCATTCTTATGCAAACATGCATGAATGCTAATTATGCAGAATAAATGCAGAAATGCTGATGATTTTGAGGGAATTGAGCTTAATAAATGAGACTTAGAGTGATGAATCCGAGATTCATCAGCTCACCACCCCCTTTCTATTTTTGGCACCACTCCGGCCATCCTCTCCGCCCCCTATCACCTCCACCTCGTATCCCAGTACCCCCTCATCTTCACCGACCTCCTCAATCGCCATGAACCTCACCCACATCGCTCCACGACCTCCACCAACTTCATCATCCCGTCACCTACACCCTCACCTCCAACCTATAAATACTCCACCACTAGCGACCGTCGACCTTATCCGCCCTTGCAGAGAGATACCCCGAGCTCCTATCCCCCTTTTGGTGATAGCAATTAGGCAAGAAGTCAAGCGACGACAGCCTTATCTTCTTCGACGAGATCCACGGTTTCCCTGCCGTGCTACAACTCCTCCCGCGAGCTGCACGAGCTCAGGACCTCTACTGACCTTCGAGCGAAGGCCAGGAGCTCAACTCCGAGCTTCTACCCCCAGGTAGCATCCTCCATCCCCTCCGATCTCTTTCTTCTTTTTCTTTGTTTTTCTCCTAATTTCTTCGCCACCTATGATCGATCCCACGCTCTCCTGATCATTCACTGAGCTTCGCCAAGGAGCTCTGATCTTCGTGTGCCATCCCAGTTCCTCTGACAGCACCTCGCACTTCACTCAGACCAAGAGCTCCACCTCCATGGCGGAGGAACATCACCTGAACACCTTCGCTCCGCTCCAGGCCTCCCGCTGCACTAGCATTCACCTCACGAACACGCTACATGCCTCGGCTATAGAAACTAACCCTGCAGGCACCACTTCCTTCATTGGTCGGAAGCGTCGCCGGAGCTACTTCGAGATTCGTCTCTTCCGGCCTGTTGACCATCTCCACCTCTTCCAGACGCTACGGTCGCTTCCGAATCTTCCACGATTGTCCCCAGATACTTAGGAGCCTCCGGTGATCAACATCGAGCGAGAACCAAGTCAGCGGAGCTGCGGAGGCTTTGCCGGAGCCCAGCCACATCCACCGCAGGAGGCGTTGGATCGGAGGAGCATGAAGCACAGCTGCCGTCCGATCCTCATGATTGGACAATTCTGATCGAGCCACGTTGCCAGTGCCCTGCCTCCGTTGGATCAGGAGGATCCAACCACCCTCGTTCGTCCATGTCGCCATTGCCAGCCCAACTACAGATACCGTTGGATCCATCTTGATCCAACTGGCCACATCACACCACGTCTTCTACCGTCATCATCTGTTGGATCTCCACTGGATCTAGAGGTCCAAGGCGCGCCACACAACAGCTTCAGTAGCCGCCGGATCTTCATCGATCGAGCGGTCCATCGAGCGCTACGTCGCATCCTTCGAGCCTCCTCACCGAATCTTAGGCTCGGAGCTCCCGAGGCTAACCCGAAGCACGTCCGAGCCTGTAGTGCACCCGAGCTGACATCCGAGCCTCCGACGCCTACCGAGCCTAGCCCCTCACGTGTTCGTCATGTGTGGGATGGGTAAATTGCACAGAGGCCACTGAAAGTTCTCCAAATTACAAATCAGTCCCTGCCAGGAGCATCACGTGAGGCGCATGTGTTCTCATGGACATTTTGCACACATACCCCCAACATTATAGATAATTGCATTTAAGTCCCTGTCAGCATGTTTAATTTTTAGTAATTTTATTTTCTGTATTTGCAATTTGGTCCATGTCTTTGCATGCATATTTAGGTGTCCATTTAGCATCATTTTTCAGTTCTAAAAATTGCATAATGTAGCTTATCTTGTCCTCTATCTTATGTGACACGTGTTTCATTTTTGTGACATCGTTAGAATTTAATATTATTAAATTGATGAAATTTTCCATATTTTACCCATTATGTGCCTTTTAATTCATATTAAATTCCTTATTACTCTAAAAATTATCAAAAATTCATATTAGACTTAGGATAAGTTATCTTACATTGTGTCAAAAAATCTTTGCATTTGCACGTATTACGAGGCCTGAATAAATTAATTAGTGATTTCTTTAATTGATTTTTAATAGGTCCAATTCACAAAGAATTTTAGGTTTATCATTTTTACTGGATTCATCATACTTAGATCTATCTAGGATAATTTTTATATCTGGAAATAATGTGTCTTGGTATTTATTAAAATTGATTTTGTAAAAATCATCTTGCATTTATATTTTATTCACAGTAAATTCATAAAGTGTCAGAAAAATCCCAAAAAATTAATGTAGCTTACTTTCATTGCATTCCACATTCTGGCTAAGTTTCATAATTTTTGGACTTAATTTGATCAAATTTCTGATTTAGCTCGTAAACTGGCCTGAAAATTGCATTTGCTTTTCCTTTGTTGCATAAAAATTGCTAAAAATACCAAAAATAATCTTCTAAAAACCTGACCTCTGAATTTGCTTAAAATTTACCTAAGGAGACAACTGCCTCCCTGAGTTCGACCTTGAACTTGCCCAAGTAAAATAAATCTACCGCTCGTGATTAACTCGACATTAATTAAAAGTGGTATTTTTGACATTACTTAGATTACCCGACTGCAACGAACATAACATTTAATTTGACCATTAATTTGATCGAATTAACAAGGATAGTCAGAGGCACGTCAAAATGGTGCCGTTGCCGGGGAGGCACGGCTTAGGTTAATTTCTAGAGAATTTTTGAGTGTTTGATTTTCCATCTCCGGGTAGTCTGATTCCCGGTTTTCTTGTTAATATTTTTCTATCATTTAATTTTGAGTATTTTATGTCGTCCTTTATCTGACCTCAATCTGTTTTTATGCGAGGAACACGAGGAGTCGAAGGTGCTTCGAGGAGCTTGCATTTTGAACTTTTTGAGTGATTGTGAGGACTTGTAATTTTTGTTATTTTTCATTATATTTGCATTCTTTCCAGCGGTCCCCGTTTGGGTTCTCGCGTGTGTAAAAATAGTGGAAACGTGTCCCCGTGTGCTGCGTGGATTGATTTTTAGATTAGGCTTGCACTAGCGGCTCCTCGAGCCACTCTAGGATTTGCTTGTGCTCGTAATTCTTTAGGACCACACATCACACATTCAAGACGCACTTAGATTGCAAATCTAGTCAAATTAAATCGGTGCTTCACTCGCTAATAGAACTGCCTGTCTAGGAGCGGATTTTATCATCTACATTTGCATATAGTTTAAAAAAGTTTTCAATTCTGTTCTGCATCCTTCATAAAAGCAAGGGATCACTGTAAGTCTTCTTAACTCAGCATAGCATCATTGATTTATCGTGCATCAGCTTTTCTCGACTCCTATCTCTTGGTTTTTCAAAACTTAAGTAAAAAGGAAATTGGGACTGGATGATAGGCGTGCTGTGTGGTTGGACTTAATTAGTGATAACTTAACTTAAAATCAGGATTGCTAAACATAATTGACCAAAAAATCAATAAAAATGGAAATTCTGCTTGCGGGAGATTAACCCCGACCTTGTTTTCAGTCTGAGTGAGGGTACTTGAGTGTGTGTGCGCACCTTAAGGCAGAGCCCAAATCCTCGCCTTCCATATCACATACCGACTGATCCTAGCAAATATCACGAGTTGAATTTTTCAGGTTCACTGACTAGCACCATGTAACCTCCGCCTGTGAAATTCACAGGTAGATAGGGGTGAACCAGCGGTACTTCGCGACAAGTTGCTAGTAACCCCCCTGGGGTGAAGTTCCAGCCTTGCCAGCCTCCGCCTGCTTGCAGGTAGATAGGGGCAGGTCTTTGATTCCATCAACTTGGGAAAGGAGCGAAGAAAGGAAGGACGCAGGTATCTTAGGCGACAGGTTAAACAGGGAAGGCGCATCCGTCTTTGAGCCGACTTCCCTATAGGTCACGTAACCTTTGCTATTTGCTTGAAAATCACACTTAAAACCAACCAGACTAACCGGACTCGGTTTCGGTTCCTTCACCGTGTTGAGTGTGAAAATACAGGGTTTGGATTCAATTGCTTGCTTCAGGTAGGAGTAAAATCCTATCTTCACTTAGAACTCCTGATTCTTCTTCTCGCCAATCCAAGATGACTGACTGGGGGGATATCGACTCTCGAATCGCCAATCTTTCTTTGAGCCCCCCACGAAGGTCATCTTCATCGGCCCAAGCGCAACTTGGACCAACAAGAGCTCATGACCCTCTTGAGTTTTAGATCCCTCAAAACTAGGGTGGTTACTCTCAAACCAACCCTTTTCTCTCCTCTGATCTCACCGAGGAAGACCATCTCCTCGGTAAGAATACCTTCCTTTATATGTCCTCTAACCAAGACCATCTTCTTTACCCAGGACAAGAGGATGGAATGCCGAAGAAAAATCCTGACGAGGAGGAAAATAGAGAAGACCCCATGATTCAAGTCTTAGCCCGACTGGCTAGAGCCGAACACCAGACCACCATCAATTATCATCCCTAGAGACCATGCAGAGACAACTGAGGGACCAGGGAATGTTTATGGCAGAAGTGAGGAGGGAAATGAATCAGATGAGAGAAGGGATAGCAGACGCGAGAGACGACAGACCAGTCAGTGGAGGAGGAGAGATACCTGAGGACAACAACAACAACCTCATTCCTAGTTTTAACACCCTTCCCCTCACTCATACCATCAGCAACACATCCAGCCTCATTTTCAGCGAGGCAACCCATCCGGTTCTCATGCACACTCGTATGAGAACCCAGAGTTAGATCATCTCGCATGCATACTTATTGAGCAACAGATCACTTTCCGACGAGAGATGGATGAGTTCCGACAGGATATGAGGGAGATCATCAAATGCAAGGTCGTCATACCTGCACAGATTAAGCCCAACCCGAACAATCTGAAGAAAAGTTTGAGTAGGTATAGTTTGCAAAGATCACAACTCCTAGTGAGGTATTGGATTATATCCATTATTTATTTGATGATGTTTTTGTGACACTTAGGAGTGGTAGGAAGCCAGCTGATGGTGAATAATCTAGGTGACACAAGGATGATGATTCTAAAGCACTAGATCGAGTAGAGAGTGGTGCTGATGCTTCTAATGATGGTGACGATGGTGCTGAGACCACCAAGGATGATGATCCAAACGATGATACTAATGTTGTCGTATCTCCAGATGTTGCCTACTGTGTTGATGCCACCAATTTACCCGATGCTTGGCTAGAGTGCAGTGATGATGCTTCCATTTCAGATGTTGTCAGTGGTACTGATGCCACCAAGAGTCCAATTGTGTTGACTCCCTCTCATGTACCTGAGAAAATACAAAAAATGGATTTTTTAAAATAAAGTATGAATAAAGGAAAGGTTTCTGTATCTTTTTCGGGTCTGTCTGTTATGATTGATGATACTTTCATGGATTCCGATCGTATGCATGCTCAGAAATCCATTCCTACTCCTGACCCTCATTTTTCTGAGGATGGTCCTTCTATCCCCTTCCCTCAAGCACTCTGCTTAGGGAAGGACATGAAAATAGAAAATCCCAAAAAGAAACAACAGATAGAGTTCAACGAGCATTGATAGATTGATTTCATATCCAACTGACTCTTCAGGAGGCACTTGAGCAGATCCCTCTCTTCCAAAAGAATCTCAGAGAGAAGACTACCATTCACAGGAAGAAGATGCATAACCACAATGCAGAAATCTATGTGCTCACTCGTGCCACTTGCTTCGCCATCCAGAACTAATTGCCAGCCAAGAGACCAGATGTAGGGGCTCCATATGTCAGATGTCATATCCATGAGTAGCAGTTCGATTGGACTCTATTAGATAATGGATCCTCGATTAACCTCCTTCCGGATGCCTTACTTGAGCACTTCGGATTTGGCCTTCTTAGACAGAGCATGACAGTTCTCCAGTTTGTAGATAGATATGTCAAGAGATCGAAGGGGTTACTAAAGGATGTTGTTGTCACAATCCATGGCCTAAAATTCCCCATGGACTTCGTTGTGTTGGATATGGAAATCCCTGAGTGTATGACTGACACCCCCATCATTTTAGGACAAGCTTTCTTGACCATAGTCAAGGCAGTATCCGATCATGATAGTGGGAATTTATACTTTTGCGTTGAGGGTGAGAGTTAGTGACGATTGAGGAGCTGAGAGTGAGAGATTAGCATGCTCGGAGCAAAGTTCTGAGCAAATGACTGACTCAGAGCCAGACATCCACCGTGAGTGTGATTTTGCGATCACATATGATGAAGTAGTTTGGGAAGACCCGATTCTACGAGTTCTTATCACACCTTCAGAGTTCGATGATTAACAGATGCCAACAGATGAGAGCTCGGAGAGCACACTTATGGCACATGACACAGTTCCGGATGAAAATTCTGATCTATTTAGCAAGGTAGATTTTATTTCATGTGACTCTGATTTAGTTCCCTCAGACTCAGACATTGATTTCGATTGGTAGGACTTTGATGATTATTTACCATGTCTGATGTCTATAGAGTCCACAACTAGGGTGGAGATTGAGCTGGTTGAGTTGATAGATACACCAACAGGGCCATCTTCGTCGATTCCAAAGATACATTGAGAGTTATCCCATGTAGATCTAGTATCCTTTAGTCAGACCTTTCAGAGACCAGATGTGCCAGCTCCCGCATGCCCTGAATTAAAGACCTTACCACAGAGCATGAAGTATATATTCCTTGCGGGTGAGCTAAAATGTTTCCAGTCATTATCTTAATAGATTTGACTGATGACCAAGAATCTCGCTTGATGTAGGTTCTTGAGAGAAACTGCAAGTCAATCAGATGGTCTGTAGCTGATCTACAGGGGATAAGTCCGACCCTATGCTCCTACCTCATATATCTCGAAGATGACGCCAAGCCATCACATGAGTTTCAGCCTAGGCTGAACTCGAATCTTCGAGATGTAGTCATGAGTAAATTTCTAAGTGGTGGAGCGTCGATTTTATCTACCCCATCTCGGACTCCAAATGGGTTAATATTACATGTGATTCCCAAGAAGACATGTATCACTACAGTTGTGGGTGAGTCTGGAGAGGAGATCGCTACATAAGTACTCACTTCTTGGAGAGTCTGTGTGGACTACAGACGATTAGATCATGCCACCAAGAAGGATCACGTCCCACTTTCATTTATTGATCAGATTATTGAGAGGTTAGCTAGGAAGAGTCATTATTGTTTCATTGATGGGTACTCGGGATATAAGTAGGTGGCTATAGCGCCTGAGGACCAGGAGAAAATGACATTCACCTGTCCGTTTGGAACACATGCTTTTAGATGTATGCCCTTTGGCTTATGTAATGCCCCGGCTACATTCCAAAGTTGCAGGCTTTACATTTTCTCGAACATGGTGGGTGATTGTTTAGAGGTCTTCATGGATGATTTTTCGATCTACGATGATGGGTTTAATGCTTGTCTTGTTTGCTTAGACCGAGTACTTAAATGCTATATATAGTTCAACCTTATCTTATCTTCAGAGAAGAGTCATTTCATGATGACTCAAGGGACAGTCCTTGGTCACATCATCTCCAACAAGGGCATGGAGGTTGATCCGTCTAAGGTGGATATCATCAAGAAGCTCAATCGACCGTCCAATCTGAGATAGTTGTGATCCTTTCTAGGGCATGTTGGTTTCTACTGATAGTTCATACGGGACTTCAGTCATATTGCTCGACCGCTCACTGATTTGGTCATGAAAGACACTGAGTTCCTTGTAGATGATAAATGTCTTTCATCATTCGAGACTCTCAAGAATTTAGTTGTACATGCTTCTGTCCTACAACCACCCGATTAGTCTCTCCCATTCGAGATCATGACAGATGCTTCTGATAATTCCATAGGGGGCTATGCTTGGGCAGAGGAAGGATGGATTAACATTTGCCATACACTATGCTAGCAGGACTTTGGATGCCGTACAACGAAATTATACTGTGACAAAGAAGGAGATGCTAGCCGTAGTTTTTGCTCTTAATAAGTTTAGATCATATATTCTTGGATCTAGAATGACAATCTATACAGATCACACCACCATCCGGTACTTAATGGTTAAGAAGGATGCCAAGGCCCGATTGACTAGATGGATCCTTGTACTCCAAGAGTTTGATATTGAGATTAAGGATAAGCCTAGAGTCAAGAATGTGATGGCGGATCACCTCTCATGATTAGAGCATCTTGAGGATTCTGTGGCTACCACACCTATCACTGAGACATTTCCGGACAAGGCGATTCTTGCTATCAACTCTCTCCCCTGGTATGCTGACATTGTGAACTATCTAATTGCCAAGAAAGTTCCACAAGGTTAGAATAGGTAACGACTTGAGACTTTCCTATCGAAAGTCAAGTCGTACCATTGGGAGGATCTCACTCTTTACCATGAAGGTGGGGGATAATGTCTGGCGTCGGTGTATTCCTCAGGAGGAACACCATAGAGTCCTCACCTATTTCCACAAGCTTGAGGCAGAAGGACATCACTCTGGGAGACGGACATCATTAAAGATATCCGGCCTTTGGTGGCCAACACTCTTTAAGGATTTAGATGAATTTGTGAAGCGGTGTATTGGCTGTTAGAGGATAGACAATTGTGGTCATAGAGACTTGATGCTGATGCAACCCATTCAATTCTATGAGGTTTTTGATGCATGGGGCATCGATTTTATGAGCCCATTCCCTAAGAGTTAGGGATTCAAGTACATGTTCTTGGTTGTGGATTATGTTAGTCGTTGGGTTGAGGCCATCCTCTCCTGAGCCGCTGATGCCAAGACAGTTTGCAGATTTATGAGGAAGAATATCATATCACGGTTTGGGGTTCCTTGAGTTTTGATTTCTAACGGGGGGACTTTATTTATCAGCGACAAGGTAAGGGCCCTTGCTAACGAGTTCAACATAGACCATAGAGTTGCCACTCAATATCATCCACAGACGAATGGTTTTGCTAAGGTTTCAAATAGGGAGATCAAAATGATTTTACAGAAGGTTGTCTACCCAGATTGAAAAAATTGGTCACAGTTCTTGTACTCGATCTTATGGGCCTATAGGACTTCCTTCAAGACACCTTTGGGCACATCTCCATTCAGACTCGTTTATGGCAAGCCATGCCACTTACCTGTTGAGATTAAGAATAAGTCATTTTGGGCAATAATTGAGATACTTTTGGATCCTAAGAATATAGGAGATCAGAGGAGAGCAGAGTTGGCAACCCTAGAGGAGTTGAGAGACACATCCTTCTCAAGTAGCCTAGTATAAGACAGAGTGAAAATATGGCATGAAGCCCAATCAGGGAGTATGGCTATTTGATGCTAGGTTGAGATTATTTCCAGGGAAGTTACAGAGTAAATGGAAGGGACCATACTTGGTCAGAAAGGTACATGCTAATGACATCATTGATATATCCAAGGTGTCTTATGAGTCCACCTTTCAAGTCAACGGCTGAAGCCATATCCTGATCATGATCCATTGATCTGTGATGTTGCCCCTATTCATTTTGTATGAGACGTGTTCTTTGACACACATCATCTGCGTCTCATACCTAATTTTCAATCTTACTCTACATCTTTGTATATCCATGACGTCCATATCATTTATTCATTCATTCATTTTGTTTAACACCCCATATCCATCTTATGATTTTGCTATACATACGATGCACTTTATCCTCAGTATGGGGGGGGGGGGTTAGACCAATGATTATTCATTCTGTTCTATTACCTCTGTTTTGCTGCCTATATCTTACCCTACATATAGGGGAGGTAATATCAGTACATTCTCTTCATCGGTTTTCCCCTTGGTGTACAATCTTGTATACTTAGGATTACTTAATCCTAAGTATATGGGGATCACCGACTTCTATTCTTTTGAGTCATTATAGTATACTATACTTTTTATTTCTCTATACTCATCACGAGTTACGACTTCCTTTATCGCTCTATGATCACCTTGAGGACATCATTCGAGCTTTATGTTTGTAAATTATTTTTTATACCAAAATTATGTATATAGTACAAAATTATTAAAAATGTGTGAAAAATAAAATGTTTGCCAAAATATTTTGTAAAATTGTTTGTAAATATTTGTAAAAATAGTTCGTGAAAACCTTTTTGAAAAATGCTTTGAAAAAGTTTGCAAAAGGTTTTGAAAATTTTTAAAAAATATTTTGTCACGTGGGAAATAACTTATGGGGCATACAATTTACTTGTATATACATTAAAAATCTACCCCTAATTCTTTGTATAAACATCTTCAATAAAGTCAGATTGAGATCTTGTAAATAAATCCTGTATAGAAATACTGTAACTTAATCCCTTGTATTCACTTGTATATACACTCCGGCAGGCATTTTACTTTTTAATCAGGCCTGTCCACTTTTGGAGATCCAGCATTTTTTCCTTCTCTTTTAAATATATACAAGGTGCAACATGTACATAAGGAGTTTTCCCTCTAGAGATAGTAGACTATCCCTCTTTTGAAGTAATATTGCAACCCCACAACATCATGTCTTTAGACCTCAATGCTACTAGATCAGGTTAAGATGCACAACCCTCCCTAGATGAAGACGAGAGGTTCTTCCTATATGTACTACCCTCGTATGCTACTCCAAGCTAAAAGATTCTGCCGCCTCACTACCTCCTCCATGAAGAACTACGTGTAGAGTGCTTGTCCAAGATAAGCCACGGTTTGAAAGAATCATGTGTGTGTTGTTAAATATTCTACTTAGACTAATCAACACGACATGTGAACATAATCTGATGGACTCAAAGAATTAAGTCACTAGAACATGAAAAGTCTTAATTGCATTCTTATAAGGTTCCTCTGAAATTAAGTGGATTAAGGTCCAACTAAGCTTAATTCTTCAATTTTATTCCAGACTTAGTTTAAATGTCAATACTATCCTGAAAAATGCACATGCAAATGGAACAAAAAATGTACAAAAAAGAATTTTTCGAAACAATTTTCTAATTTTGAGCTTTTTATGGATTTTTGGAAATAAAGAACAAACGATGCACATGTAAAAAGAGTTTTTTTTTTGAAATTTTAACTATGAAAATTTTTATAGGCTTTTGGTTTTGTAGTTTTTAGGGATTTTTTAAAGGAAAAAGGACTAGTAAAATATATACAAGTATATAAAAAAACTTTTTTGTTTTTGTTTTTTTGTTTTGTTGTTTTTGTTTTGTTGTTTTTTTGTTGTTTTTTTGTTTTTTTGTTTGTTTTTGTTTTTATTTTGTTTTTTTGAAAGATGACCCAAGTCTACACACACACATGGATTTTACGAATTTATATATATATATCCTCCAAAAAATAATCATATTTAAAAGTACGAGTTATGTCTAAAATATATACAATATATACGACACCCTCTATACTTAGCTCGAACTATGTCCTCATAGTGATCAGAGAGTGGCAAAGGAAGATATAACTCATGCTAAGTATAGAAAAGTGAAAAGACTCCTATGCTACAACGACTCAAAGAAAAGATGAAAAGAATATAAGTCGATAATCTCCCCTATACTTAGGATCAAATAATCTTAAGTATAGAAGATTGTACAAAAGGGGAAAACCGATGAAGAGAATGTACGGACTCAACGGCTCGACTTGCCCCCTATAATTAGGGTAGAATAACCCTAAGTATAGAATATCAACAAGTCGGGGGACAATCGAGAGAACATAAGAATAAAAAACACAAAAGAGACGATATGAACAACATCACCCCCTATAGTTAGGGTAGAGTATCCCTAAGTATAAGCAACAACAAGAGTGATGAACAAGACGAATATGAACAACACAAATCATTCACCCCTCCCATACTTAGGATAAAGCACATCCTAAGTATATCATATATACACACGGAAAAGGGGTAAATGATAAAACAAGAGAAGAAAGAATGAAACAAAAGGAAATACAAGAGGAGTGGATGTACAAAGGTTAAGAAGGTCGAAAGCAGACTTTCTTGCGAGATCGCTGAGAGAATGGATCTAACAAGGTGTAGGTCGATATTGGGGTCAACATTAGGCATAAACTGATCAGGATCGATCATGAATGTATCCTCAACGATCTTAGAGTGTTCAAGCATAAATCGCTTAATGGAAGTAGTGTGGTCATGTCCTGCCTGGGAAGTCTCGCAAATATCAAAGTATAAAGGCTCGAACTCATTATCAGAAAAAGTAAGAACAATTCCAGCCTGGAGAGCCTCTACTGGATCATCATCTTCATCAAAAGGTGTGAATTTCTTTATAAAAGCAATCAACTCAGATTTGGACTTATCAGTCTCATCTAAATCAAGGTGAATAGGAACCGACTCATCAGTGAAAGTAGTCAAATCATGTTTGTCCTGTCTAGTCTCAAAGTCCACCTTCCGCTCTAGGGTGTCTATTGTGTAAATCCCACGTATGTCATCAATGCATCGTCATGTACCAGAAGGGGAAACTCCAAGGTCTATGCTTTCCGATTCTTCCTCCTTGAAGAGGAATTCTTGGGTCTCGGTATCATACAACATACAACAAAAATGTCTGATATTATCATCAAGGTCAAATTCCTTAGGGTTGGCTAATACGGGCACACTCTCATTGGATGCAGGTCTCTGGTCAGTAGTAGGTGTAGTGATCAACACATCGCTCCCTACATCAGAATGGAAGTGAATCTCTCCCGATCCATAATCAATAACGGCTCTCGTGGAGGCGTGGAAAGCCATCCCAGGATGATTGGAGGGTGCTCCACAGGGATGGAGGTCTCCATGGGTAATACAATAAAATCATAAGTGAAGTCATGCTCTGAATAAGAACGAACAATGTTTTCTAGAATACCCTTTGGCCTCTTGATAGATCCATCAGCAAATTGAACTATCATCCTGGTTTTCTTAAGAGGCCCAAGATGAAGAGACTGTCCCTTAGAGAAGTGTATTATATTGATTGATGCATTGCCATCAAGGAGAGTGTTGTCACAAGAATAGTCAGAGATGGAGCAACTCACAAGAGGTGTGGCAGTGTTCCCTTTCTTAGAATGTGGACGGTGAGAGATGGCGCGGGCAGTGACCATGGTCAATATGTGATACTCAGATCTTCTCCTCTTATTTCTCTTGTTGTGTTAAGGAGCAGATAAATGGGTCATGGCCTGGTGAAGTGGAGCTTTAATGATCTCATGAATGGTGGCCACCACTTCGGGCTCAGTCAACATTTTTTAATTTTTGGACCTCCTCCATACAAGGGAGGAGATCGGAATCAACATATACACGAGGATTGCCAAGAGCAGTCTGTACAGTGGCATTCTTGGGGTCAAAGGTGGGACATGTGATGAATGACTGTGTGGGAAAATAGTTTGGCTGGGGGCCTTCTCCTCACAAAATGAATCAATAATGTGTCTCCCAAAATCTTTTTTGGATTTTTAATATTTTCTCATTTTTTTAATTTTGGGTGATTGCAAGCTCTCATGATTGTCCACAAGTGAATCCATATCCTTAAATAGTGGAGCAACATTCTGGCTCTTATTTATGTTAAATAGATTGCTAATCCTCGAATTCATATGCTCCATTATCTGGTTCAGAGTCTCAAATGTGGACATCATGAAAGGTGACTCCAAAATCCCAGGATCGTGTGAGTGGAATGAGGGTGGGTGAAAATCAAAGTCTGATTTCCTGAAATAATGGGTTAGGCGGATATATATAAAAATCAGGAGGAAAGTCCTCCTGGAAAAAGGGAGGTGGACCGGCTGGAGGGTGCGAGGGATCCGCGAAGGTCGGATTAAAATCACTATAGTCGACCATCTCCAAAACAAAAGATGGGGATAAGGAGAACACGGTAGTCAACTCAAGCTATGCAAAGAAATAAAGGTGCAAATGCGTGGAAGGATCGAGTATGCGCACAATCAATCACAAATAATATACATAAAGCAAAACACACCCCTCAATTCACCTACTCAACTCGGTGAAGACTGTGAAAGCTCGGTCTCTTCTCTTGTCAAATTTTTAGAGTTTGGTGAGAAATCAATCTATCATAGCGGTTAAGAGAGCTGTTAGGAACACAATGCTCCCAGGAGACTGTCCCAATCTCACAACTAGTTTTTCCCAACCAATATGGGTACGGAACGTTTACCAGCTACCCGATCTGCCACTCTGCTAAAGAAGTCTCGGACCGATTACCGACTACCTGGTGAAGTCCTCGTTAAGAAAAACTAATCACAAGAGCAATAGTCTGAAGAGAGTTCGAGCGTGGCTCTATCCTAGTGTACAGGTCGCTCACTCGCTGCAGATAAATCAAACAAGGAGGGGGTGACTCTCCCCAAAATAATTATTTTTCCTTACGTTTATTTTAGGGTCGAATTTTCTTTAGCAGTCCTGAATTATAGGCAGTTGTCACTTGGTTTGAATATTTTAAATGAATTGCCTACCGAGTGTCTAATTTCCTTTTTAACTTATGTGAGTGAAAACAAAAAAGGAGACCGGAAATGCCATGCGTGATTAAATACGATGATGCATGCATGGGTTAGAGATGCGTACCTTGTCGTCAACACTCTACATGTAGGGTGATCCACACATAATTGAAATACAGAGAAAAAACTAACCAATATGAAAATGCAAGTGAACCCTCCTAACGATAGCTTCTATTAACAAGCAAGAACTAATTAAATTTGATTAAGTCCAATTACGTCTATTCTATACGTACATAAATTCATGTTTAGGGTATTCAGACCTAATCAATTACCTGGCTCAAGCAAAATAATTAAAGAAATCAATAGGCGGCTAATGAAATCTGCGTGAAACAAATAAAAAAATGATGAAAACAAAACCGCTGAGGTCCCCCAAGTGCACCGGCACTTGGCGAAACAGACCCCGCAACAAATGAATGCCTGTTTACAAGACTTCAAATGCTAGAAATAAATAAAAGAAAGTCTGTGCAATTTTTTATCTCCTTCAAATCTTCTTCTCCTCCTCTCACACTCTCATACGACTTCGAGATAAATCAAGCTGCCTCCGCTTCGCTTGTGTACTTCGACTCTCCTAGGATCACCTCTTTCGCTCCGCGAGCCCTCGTAAGAAAAAGGAAACAAAGAATAAGTAAGAAACACAATTATAAAATATGAACAGGAAAAATGAAATAAATACAGTGAATATGAACAATGGAAAGAGTGTGTCGGAAAAAATATAAACAAATATTTATAACCAAGAATAGCTGGTCAAAAGAGAAACCTAACTACCCTCGTCGTGCCATCCCGACAACTACGTGAGAATTTCAAGGGGTAATTATTATTTTAATATTATCATTGTAATCCCTAAAATTTCTGGCTCAAACAAAAAAATTGTGTTTTTGTTCACAGATCAAGATACAAAATAATTACAAAAGAAATGTAGCAAGAGAATTTTTTTCTATTTAATTAACCTGTATAGCAACAAGATCGAACTCGAGGAGGCTTTAATTCCTGAGGGTTATTCAAATAATTGAAAAAAATTAATTAAAAGAAAAGAAGAATCGTAAATGCTAACTACCTTGATTTTTATGAAAAATTTATCTTTTTAATTTTTAAATTTTTTATTTCTAATTTTTATTTCTGATTTTTAGTTTTTTTATGATTTTTAATTCTGCATTTTTTTTATTTTCAAAAATATAATTTTCAAAACAACTTTATACACAAAAGAAATGCATTTTTTATTTTTTAAAGGGATATTTACCCAGCGAACCCTGAAATCTTTCAAAATTACCTCTACGACCTTTGAAACATTGATATTCCTCCGTAGACCCTGTAATCTTGCTCCGTCTTAGCACATGAACCCTCCGTCAGCGCAACGTCTCCTTCTTAACCTAACCAGAGTTGTCTGAGTAACCCTTGTACGGTAAAATTGTCCAAAGCATGCCACGTGTCCTCGGTGGTGTTTATGGCGGGAATCTCGGGTATAGAGGCATCCGAGTTCGTCCCCTCCCATTCCACCTTGCCTCCATCGACCTATCCCCTTCTCCTGCTCCACTCCGTCGACCTCTCCTCTTTTGCTGCCCTCCATCTCCGTCATCCTTTCCCTTTGCACTCAATTGCATCGGTGGTTTCGGCGACCGCATCAAGGTCAAGCGGGGTTAGGGTTTCATCGGATCAGCGAGTGAAGGCTAAACGGGTTAGGGCTTCTAACTGATGGCTTCTTTTTTCTTGATTTCGAACATGCAAGTGTTATGGGGTGGTTCGGTGGACATGAAGGCATCCTGACGGTGTGCGTTAGGCATGGTGGGTACTTCAAATGGACACGAGGGATGAAGGGTGAAAAGTACTTGCTTGGGACCGAAGAGAGGATCGGGATCGATCCGGACACAACCTCCTGGTTCGATCTCATGGAAACAATCTCTGAGGTGGTACCTTGGGAGCCAAGGTGTACCATCAGTTTGAAGTACAAGATCCCCCACATAAGAGGGAGTAAGTTTGCAGATATTAGGAATGAAAGAGAGATGATGGAAATGTTTAATTCTCACAATGATGGAACTGAGATTGAGCTGGTGGTGGAAATGACAGACGTGGAGGCTCTGAGTAGCATCCAAGCGGAGGAGTCTAATAGAAAGAAGAACGCAGGTCCGGTGGCCATTCCCGTATCGACTGCGGAGGACACCAGAGTAACAGTGGATCCCATACGACCTACAGAGAACTCCCACGGCACCACGGAGGCACATCCCCACGATGTCGAACATGGCGGCGTCGGAGCCTCTAAGATGGCCTTCTCGTTTACATATGAGATGTTAGACTGGAACATGGCCGAGGAGGGTGCATGTGACAAGGTTTGGCATTGGCTTAATTCGGAAGGAGGCAACTCTCATGTTGGGATCGTGAAGAGGAATGTGGGTGATGGTGGAACCGAGGGTGAGCCTGCAGCTGAGGGTGGACGAGAGGGTGTGCCTGGGGGTGAGGTTGAAAAGAGGGTTTGCTTGTGGGTGAGGGTGGAACAGAGGGTTTGCCTGTGGGTGAGGGTGATTCGGAGGGTGTGGCTGTGGGTAAGAGTGGAACACAGGGTGCTCATCCCGGCGAGGGTATTACGGAGGGTACTCATCCTGGCGAGTCTGCAGGTGAGGGTGGCACAGAGGGTGTGCCGATGGCTGATCGAGGGAGTGAGGGTGTGCAGGAGGCTGATCGAGGGAGTGCGGGTGTGCCGGTGGCTGATCGAGGGAGTGTGGGTGTGCAGGAGGCTGATCGAGGGAGTGAGGGTGTGCCGGTGGCTGATCGAGGGAGTGAGGGTGTGCAGGAGGCTGATCGTGGGACTAGAGGTGTGCCGATGGGTGAAGCAGATACACGCATCAAGCACACAAGAGTGTGCGTACACAGGTCTCACCTCCGGAGACCATCCAACCAAAGAAATACGAGATTGATGGCTGCACAGAGGAGTACTGAAGTGAACCATACAACACCCAATTCAGATTCCTCTGATTTCTCTGATTCCAATTACTGTGTAGTTGACGAGGCTGAGGAGGATAGTGACTCTTCAGATGACATGGATGGCCTTGTATATGAGAATAGCTATCATCTCCTTCTGGATTCTGATGTGGAGAATGTGGGCGATTACGATGGCCCTGAGGCCAACGTGGATTTGGATGCTCCATCGTTTGAAGTTGGAGCAGAATTCGAAAGCCAGGAATCCTTTCGCTCCGCACTTGCATCCCATTGCATCACCAAGGAGTTTGCATCTAGATTCATAAAGAGCGAGAGCACCAGAGTCACGGCAGCTTGTAGGGAAGAGGGATGTCCTTGGAGGATACATGCCTCGTTGATTCGAAACAACAACAGGTTCAAAGTTAGAACTTTGGTGGCCGAGCACACTTGCGTATCGAACAATCTTGCTGGGAACACCATGGCTAGCCAGCATTGGGTAGCGAATCAGATTTCAACTTGGGTGATGCAGAACCCCTCAATTACAGTGAAACAGCTGTCTGATAGAATCTTTGAGGCATATAAGCTTCGTCTACCTTATATGACCATCTACAAAGGAAAGAGGAGGGCTTCAGATGCACTATTTGGGAGCATTGAGGAGTCATATGCAAAGGTCCCCTCCCTTGTTGCAGAGTTGAAGCGTCGCAATCCTACAAGTGTCATCCACTACTTCTTGGAGGAAGATGACTCCTTCCTCAGATGTTTTGTTTCCTTTAAAGCCAACAGGGATGGGTACATGTTTGGATGTAGACCCTTCTTGGGTTTGTATGGATGCCATTTGAAGGGCAAGTACTTGGGAACATTGTTGTCTGCAACTGCCCTAGACGCAGCAAATAGCCTCTTTCCTGTTGCCTTCGTTGTCGTGGAGAATGAGTCCAACGTTACATGGAATTGGTTCTTGAAGCATTTGGACGAGGCTGTCCAATGTGGTGAAGGAAAGGGTGTAACCATAATCTCAGATGGTCAAAAGGGTCTGGAGGGTGCAGTCAAGGAAAAATTCCCATATGCGGAGCATAGGGCATGTATGCGTCACGTATACAAGAACTTCAAGATGAAGTTCCCAGGCACCGATTTGGAGCATTTAGTTTGGTCAGCCGCCAGAGCTTTCGAATCAAAGCAATACCTACATTGGATGAAAGAGCTTCAAAAAACCAATACAAGGGCATTTGATTACATGATGGGAATTAAACAGAAATGGTCGAGATCGCAATTCAGCACGTCTGCACACTGTCACTACATAACCAATAATTTGAGTGAGTCCTTTAATTCTTGGATTAATGAGGCACGCCAACTTCCAATCTGTGAACTAGTAGATTGGATTCGACAGAAGATGATGACAACTTTAGATGAGCAGAGATTGAGAGGTTCAAAGATGCGCGGTGTCATGGTATCTACAACATTAGACTACGTGAGGACCTCGACCAAGAATCTACAGGGGTTTATTGTAAGGAGATCAAGCGAGACTAGCATGGAGGTGAAATGTCCTACTAGTCGTAATGTATGTGACCTAGCGGCAAAGCAATGCACATGTAGGCGCTGGCAGGTGTCTGGATTGCCATGCACACATGTTTGTGCTGCCATATCAACTTTGCGAAACGTGAATTGGGATGATTACTTATCCAATTACTTCAGCATTCCGCGTTATCGAACTAGCTATGCGGAGTCAATCTCCCCCTTACGCGATAAGTCATGCTGGACACCTGTTAAATTGCCATATAAGGTGTTACCTCCACACTCATTGAGGCCTCCAGGTAGGCCAAAGAAGAATCGAATAAGGGCGAAGGACGAGGAGAAGAAAACCCACCACAAATGCACGAGATGTGGTTCTTTTGGCCATCACAAAAATACTTGCAAAAATCCGATAAATCCTCCAACCATGGCTGCTGGAAATGAATCTCAACATGGAACCCCGCTGCGGGCATCCATGGAGGATCTTGGCATGAGAATTTGTTCTCAGCAATCTTCTACATTGGGAGCTCGAAGGTATTTTAGGATCTTTACTCATGACTCTTCTACTTTGGGTATTCACTTCTTCATGATTCCTTATCCCTTGCAGTGGAGTGGCTGTTAGGGCAAGCGCCTTCAAGAGGACGGCAAACGTTGCTAGGGAGGCTGGTCCAAGCACCGCAAAGAGGGGTCGACCAAAGAAGGCGGCTCGAATGGGAGTGGATGAGGCCCCCATTACCAAATGATGTAAAACTTCCCTAAACTTTTGAATTATCCTACTACAAGATGCTACGAGTTTCTAGGTGTTTAAGGTGTCCAATATACTTGTTTCAGATGATTAAGAACACTGTCTATCCACAACGCTATGAGGATCCAACAAGTAATTTTTGAAGGTCTGCTTCCTTACAATTTTGAATTTGTCAATTACATTGCTGTGACTATAGATATCACGGATGTTAATTGGCTTATTTGTTTCCGTGTAGGCCTAAAGCTTTTTTTTGGAAGGGAAAAACGTTTTTTTGGGAAGATTTGTAAAGCTTGAAGTTCTGGGCAAGACATACAGAATATAATTTTCTTCTTCACTTGGAATGTTTGTTTGGTTTGATCTACTTGCTGTGTATTTTGTGTGGTTTTTGTTTTTAAATTGTAATATAAATAGTAGCTAAGACTTGATTGCGGTTTGAAGAACAAGGACATATTATGTTGATGTCATAATCTTCGATGAATGCATATGACTAGAGAGATCTATTTTGTTTGGATTGCTTTCCGAATATTCTTGATAATTTGCAGGTCAAAGCAATATAATGGGAGCCTACATTCAGTTCTTCTCAATACATACTACATGACTTTACTTGCGAGGAACACAAGAGCACAAATTGACAGGATCTTGACATGAAAACATAGCTTCTTCATTTGAACCCTTGTATTTGCAAGTTTAGATTTTATCATCTTCAATTCCTCGCCCAGCTTTCCTAACTCTTGCAATAATCGTAACTCCATTTTCTTTTCTTCTTGTGAGGTCTGATAATTGGGTGTGTCGTCGTCGACCCAGCCAAAAAATTCACAGCTTCGATCCGTACATGTATAGAATTTCTTCCCCTTACTCCATGGTCTTGCTGATGTCTTCACCGCAGCAAGGATTTGACATTGACATCTGACTCGATCATTGTCGGAGACACTAGAGTTCGAGAGCTGATCCATCTCGTACTCTACAAAACATGTCAAATGTGCATTACTCCCAGCAATTATTCGTAATATAAACATGTCTTCGTAATATAAACATTCATATAATCTATGAAACACTCAAAACCAGCAATTATTTTCTCCCAATGTGCATTAATTCAAAGTGTTCTTACCTCTTGGGCGTGCGTGCAGCAAGAAATTTTCTTTGGAGATCTCTCCAGGTCCCAGCAGCTTGGAGCCAATGTCACAATGTCAGCCCTTAAAATAAGTAGTTCATGCTGGGTAAATAGCCGTTGGAAATGGAGGGGTATGTTTGGACATCCACCTCCAACGGTCCACAGAATGGGGGTAAAATAGGGCTTTCATCCGAGACATAATGTCCGTCAATGGAAAAATTGACGACCCTAAACCACAGGGTCTACGCAGTAATGGTTAGCAAGATTACAAGGTCTACGGAGGAATATCAATGTTTCAAAGGTCGTAGAGGTAATTTTGAAAGATTTCAGGGTTCGTTGGGTAAATATCCCTTTTTTAAAACATGATAAAAATGCTCAAAAATATCTAAAGAAAATCTTTGTGTTTTTATGATTTTTAACTGTTTTTGAATTTTTTTAGAGATTTTTAGTTTTTAAGTATTTTTAAAATGAATAAAAATGAGGGAAAATGCAAACTATGAACAAACATGATTATTTTGCAATTTAAAAATATAAAATGAAATCAAAAATTGCGAAATTATTTTTATTAAAAACTAGAGGAAAATATCTACAAATAGGAGCCTAAATCACATTTTTTTATTTTTCATAATTTTATATGATTTTTAAGGTTTTTAATATTTTGTAATTTTTTTGGGTTTTAAAAAATAATTAATGCACAAAAATTGGATAGGAATTAGAGGATAATGATATATGCCTAACCTTATTTTTGGGATCTTTAGAGCAATATTCCAATTTTTATGAATTTTCAAAGTTCAAAATGGGGAAAGAAACGATGTTTTTGATTTTTTAATAATAGAAAATAAAAATAAAATGCAATGAAATTTATAGACAATGAAGAGGAATACATCAAGAATATATACAATTGTTTGTAGAATTTATTGAGAAACATAAATATTTATTTGAACAAGAAAGATCATGCAACTCAAGTCTGAAAATGAAAGTCTGAAACATAATTTCTGCAAAGTTTTCGCATAAGAAAAATAGGAAATAAATTGCGGGTAGAAATTGCAAATTACCTAGGTTACACGTGCGATGCACGTGCTTTGCTCTAGAGGAGCATTCTTTACAAATCGCAGGACTCCGGAGGGCAGGCTGTGGTCGACGATTGCCTCCCACATTCGCTCCCTTCCAAGCTGCGGCGTAGGATTCGTGGCAGGCTGTGGTCGACGGGCAGCGTGATGGAGGTGCGATGAAGGTCTGCTCTGCGGGCGGCGGTGTGGTTCCTCGGTGCAGGAGGTGCGGAGCTCTGCAGAGGCAGTCAGGCTGCTTCAGATGGCACAAAGCTACGCCAGGCGGAGATGTAGGTGGTTCTCTGGCGGAGAGCTGCTACAAGCAGCAGCGATGGCAAAGTGGATCGGTGGATGGGAGGACGTGAGTGGCGGGCAATCTGTGGTTAACGGGCGGAAGCAGTGGTGATGGAGATCTGGGTGGCTTGTGTGGGCGGATAGCTGGCGGTTGGCGGCAACGCTCTCTCAGCGGTTGGCGGTAGATGAGTAGCTCCACCCTAGGCGGAAGAGGGCCGCGCAGGTGGTGGAAGGGCAACGGCTGCATATATATATATATAGGGCTTATCCAGAGAGCATAGTGCCCATTTAGGGTTTTTTGAGCACCAAATGTCGGCTCGCCACGTGTATGTGTTGGTTCTATTTGGAAGGGGACGGTTTTGGTAATAGCAATGTGCTTTGCATTATTAACATAATAGGAATTCGAGTTAAATCATTTCCATAAAAATAGGTGGTCGGTTTTAGTAAGATAAAAAAATACACATTTTAATTATTGACGGCATACAATCTATTTATGGAATGATCATTCCACATATAGATTAGAAAAGGGCATATGATTATAATTATTCATTACGTTAGTTACTAATGTCCATACAATAATTACCGATTACACATATGCATATTACTGAACACATTATGAATGTTACTGAATTTATAGTTATTTTACATTTGTAATACTACATTGTACAGAGATCAGTAATTCATCCATGTTACTCAAGTAATACATATTCATTTCTCAAGTAACTATTGTTGTGAGATCAGTAATTAAGTATGTGAATTACTAATGTACATACAATAAGTACTGATTACAAATGTTCATTTTACTGAAGTCATTTTGATTGTTACTAATGTTATAGTTACTTAATACTTTGAGTCTTACTGAAGCACATCTTATTTACTTATATAACATTTTTAATTACTTATAATGTATTGAGTATTACTGATAGCAATACATAATTTACTGGTTACGTGGTTTTTTATACTTATTCCAACTTACTTATTCCATTACCTTCTTTTACCTACAATTTATAACAAGTTACTGATGCTTCTATATATCTTACTTGTTTTATTCTTTGTTTTGACATACTGATCGAATCACACATTCTTTACTTATGTAGCCTCTTTAATTACTTGTAATACGTCAAGTGTTACTGAAAGTCACACATGAATTACTTAATTAAAGTTATATGTTGAACATTCAAATTTCAACTTGTCTTCTAGTTCATTTAGATGATGTCTTGCTCTCGCTCCTCGACATAACAACAGCTTCTTCAAGACACCAAATTGGTGCATTGTTCTGCAAGAAACACTAAGTAAGTTTATATCCATGAATAGTAAGAATTGTATAAAGAAAGTAACTCAGCAATATACTCTCTTCAGTAAGAATCATTCAATGACAAGTAAATTGTAATGAATTGTTAGTAACATTTGTTATATGATAAGTAACTTGTAATGAATTGTTAGTAACTCAGCAATATACTTTCTTCAGTAAGAATCATTCAATGACAAGTAACTTGTAATGAATTGTTAGTAAACATTTGTTATATGACAAGTAACTTGTAATGAATTGTTAGTAACTCAGCAATATACTTTCTTCAGTAAGAATCATTCAATGAAAAGTAACTTGTAATGAATTGTTAGTAACATTTGTTATATGACAAGTAACAAGTAATGACTTGTTAGTAACTCAGCAATATACTTGCTTCAGTAAGAATCATTCAATGACAAGTAACTTGTTCATTCAATGACAAGTAACTTGTAATGAATTGTTAGTAACATTTGTTATATAACAAGTAACAATTGTGTTAGCATTAGTAACATAAAATATCTAATAAGTAAATTACTACAGTAACTTTTGATACAATATCAGTATCCTTACGATTTTTTTTAAACGTTCTAAGATTAAATCTCAATATCCAAACGCAAATCATTGATCATCATTCCTTCTGAGATTTCATGATACAAACTCAATCGCAAGTCATCCATCTCATTTGAAATTGAAATCCAAAGAGAAATCATACATCGCAATTCATCTTTGCAAATCACACTTTCTCATGATCCATAAACATAACAAAAAAAATCAAAATCTGGTCTATAATCAGTCAGATTCAAATCAAAATGACCAAAAAAATCAATTCTTTCTACATACTATCAGATTCAAATCAAAATACGAAAAATAAAAATCTAATCGAAATACATAACCTTGCAATAGATAAAAAATGTTTCCCCCTGTTTCCACGATTGATCGACTCACTTTGCAAATCGCTGGATCAAAAAATGCCAGATGAATCTCCTCTCGTTGATCTCTCAACGAGAGGTTTCCATAAACGTATACTAATTATAGAATTGTTAAATATTTCCAATTAGCTTTCCTTCCATTTTTGTTACGGTTCCTATTTTTAAGGGATTGAGAGATACAAATCTCACGGCTGGAATTAGAGGCTCATCTCGTACCAAATGGGCACAATGCTGGGCACAGTGCTCTCTGGATAAAAATCCTATATATATAGAAGAGCGATCCTATGAGATGTGATTTTGGTGAGATGGCGAGATGGGGCATTCTGGACCACTAGTTCCAACCAGGAGAGAGAAAGGCAGGAGAGAGAATACAACAACTTGTGGTCCAGAATGTCCCATCTCACCATCTCACAAAATCTCATCTCATAGGATCACTCATATATATATAGGGTTAAATGGGGCTGCCCCCACAAATTTTTTTTCCAAAGAAATAAAAAAATGAGGGAAAAATAGGGGTGGGAGTAGCCAAGTTGGCTACTCCCAGGAGGCAGCCCCATTTTACCCATATATATATATTCTTATATACATCAACTTTATTTTTTTTATTTTTTTAAACAGTAGATGCTGATATTTTTTTGTATTTTTTTGAAATTCCTGCAACCTGCAATAAAAAAATGATAGATCCGACTCGAGCACGACGACTCAGTCAAATAAAGAAAAATAAAAATAATAATAAATGGAAATGTGAATGGTGTTAGATATGGCGAGGTGGAAGATCGAATCCGTCTCTCCGGCCACCGTACGCGATCGGAGTTGAGTGTTTGCGTGAGATAGAAATGAAAATGGAGGGATTACAAAGATGAATGTGGTGATCGGATCGGATGCGGAATCAATTTTGACGGTTGATTCCAAAGTGCGATTAAAAACTACGCTCTAGAATTGGAAAAAATGGCTACGGAAATAAAATGCAAATTAAGTTATGATTAATCAAGGTTAAGAACAAGAGAAGAAAACCTTATCTTACTATGGGAGAGGAAAATGCCGTGATGGTCTCGACGAAGGCCGACTCACTGTCACCAGATGGCTCGGAGGCTAGGCATCACCCTGCAACAAGAAGATTCTTGGAGAATAGGCTCCTCTAACTAAAGATTGATCAAATTGAAATGAGGGAGGAGGAGCCATATTAATAGATAAAAGAATGGAGTTTGAAATGAAAAAATTTGAATGAAGATAAGAGATTAAAAAAATGTTGAAATGAGATAAATATAAGAAAGAGAATTAGTGTTAAAATATTTATATAATAAAAATTTTTATTTATTTTCATCAGTTTATTAAATTAAAGAATAGATATTAATTTTTTTATTTTTTGTGAGGGTTATTTAAGGGATTTAGCTATATACATATACTATATACACATGGTACGTTATATACATAGTTAAATAAGGAAATTAGTTTATTATTTTTTGTTTTAAATATTATTTATTTATTTTTATTTATTTTATTTTTGTTTATATTTTAAATAATTATTAGAAAATATTTACAATTATTTACAAATAAAATATGTACAAAAATGGTAAATTTGCACAAACCACCCTAAAAAATCATCTTTTAAACCGTGACTTCAAAAATTATGAAACCATAACCATTTTAAAGATAATTTAATTTAGAATACAAAGGTGGTGAGTTTGGTTCAATTTGAGTTTATATGGAGCTGGAATTGGTCTTTCAATTATCGCTTTATGGCTTTTTCCGGATGTGGTTACTTTTATTTTGTATACGTTTTTATTTTACAAATATTTTTATTATTTAGGAAACATTTTTATTGACAAATTTTGTTTTGAAAATTATTTAATTTGAGGTAAATTTATGTACAAATAAAATAGTATAAGTATACAAATATACACATAAAAATATTTACAACACATTTTTTGGATTTTCTGATTAAGGTCCCTATCCCCTCCTACTTTATTCCTGGTCGATCAGGTCAAGTCTTGACCTTCTCTCAGGGTTCGGGTCAGCCTGTATCTATTACATATATACAGTTTTTTTCTTTATTTTTCTTTTCTTTCTTTACTTTAGGTTAAAATAGCAATATATGTACATATTTACGCACAGATGCAAGTTAGTAAGAATATGGAGTTAGTATTATATAAGGTGTTTTATAAGGGATTTTAAGCTAAAATAAATGAATAAATATGATGAAATGCATATTCATCACCTTCAGACGAGATCGTCTTCAGTCCCGGACCTACACAGAGGTTCATGCTCGGAGATGGCGCTTCGACGAAGGGTTAAGGGTGGAGAAACAAAGAAATAACTAGGGGAAAGTGGATGGGTCAGGTCCATCATATCGTGAAGGAAAGGACCTAAGATTCAACCTAATATGATGATTGGGCCGATGATCAGATGGCAGAGCGAGATGAAGAAGTGAGTGCTACGGTGTGTGAGGCGTTTAATGGGTCGAGATGAAGCTTTGATCAGGGCTAAGGTATAAGACTAGATGCTCTGCACAGAGTTAGAAATCACGACGAATCAAGAGCATTCGATCAATCTAACATACCTGGTGGTGAACGATGACGTCCGTGTTGGAGACGAGTGGTCTCTGAGGATCAAAGCCTCAATAGCTCGGTGAAACCACAGGCTTGGCTCTCACGGTGGAGCACGACGTTTAACCGAACCTAGGGCAAACTCACGACCCGGGGTCTCCCTACTCGCCCTCTCTCTCGTTGTCACTCTCGAGGAAAGGCTGAGCGTAACAGAATAAGTGGAGTAGCCGAAAGGTACCATGAGGATGGTGGTGTAGGTGGTTTTATAGATGTAACAAGTTCGAGAAGGATCGAGTGAAATCGCGTGAACCAAGGTGCGGATCTTGGAGGTTGGTGTCGGGCGTGGATTAGGGATCTGTGCCTTCCAATCGAGGTGGAAGAACGGAGGAGAACTCCATCAGATCGGGTCGGAAGAAATGGAAGAAAATTGGAGCAAACCCGATCTGAGGAAACAAATCAAATACACTAAAAGATAAAATAGGGAAATAAATAAAGAAAATTAGAATTAAATTAGTAAATGATTTTAAAATAAAAAAGTATTAAAATAGAAAATGTTTATAAATTAATAATATATTTTTAGATGATTTTTACTAAATTAAATAAATTAATTTGATTGGTTAGTTTCATAGAAACCCAATATTTACAGGTATATTATACTTATATACAATATATACATATTTTAATTTTATCATTTTTACAAAAATAAATTAAATTTTATATTTTATTTATTTACAAAATATTTCAAGGTACATAAATATATTTTTATTGGATTTTTCGCAAGTAAATTACATGTGTTAATAAATCAGTATTATATATAACATATATACTTGATGATATTCTACAACAAAGCATTGATTTTATTTTTATTTTATTCTATAATTTATGAAATTTATTTTAATTTTATTTACTTTTTAGAATATTTACAAATGTTTAAAAATACAATATACATAATTTTGTCACAAAATAAATCAATAAATAAAAATAGGTATAGATATTGTACACCATACACCATTAATTTTGAAGTTATTTTTTACATTACATTTTTATGTACAAGTGTTATTATGGAAATAACTTATTTACGAGATACTTTTATTGAATAATAAAATAAGTGAATGATATATACAATATGAATAGCGATGAATGTATACAGAATAACTAAGGATCCTATCTCTCCCTACTTTATTCCTTGTCAATCAAGTCAATACTTGACCTTCTCCCAGGATTCGGGTCAAACTGCATTTATTGCATAAATACAACCTCATTTTATTTTATTTCTTTTTCTTTTCTTCTTTATTCTTTTATTTTGGTTAAAAATAATGTTAAATATACAATATTAACAAAAGCATGCACAATGCTAATTTATTGTAATTGATATATATTTATAGGTATTTTGCATAGAGAATTTGGCTAAAATACAAAATAAAGGATGCGAATAATGGATTCATCAGTCAGTACTCCTTTTTTATGTTACTATGTGATTGAACCGTAAATTGGCTAAGTTAATATGTATCCGTTGTAATACAAGCCAATGACAATCTATCAGAACCACATTTATAATATCTCAGTGAAGAGAATGTGGCTTGATTTATACCTCGATAACTCCAGGGTCGAACATAATGACACGAGTGTGTTAAATTATTCAGTTAGATTCTAAACACCTAGCTTAAGTAATCTTAGTTCTATCTAGGTCAATAAACACACAAAGAATGAATGCATGCATTTTTTTTATGATTTTTTACATGCAAGCCAAGTTGATTTATATGTTGTGCTACAAAATGATATAAAGCAAGATAAAACCACAATACATGACAATACAAATAAAGATCTTGATTTAATTAATACCAAGGCAAACTAATGTATCTAAGATCTTTAGTTGATTTTAAAGCCAATGAAGAAAGTCAATATGTATATTAAACATATTAAAAGCAAGACACGTGTTCTAAAATTAATTAGCGAAATATGCATCAAGTTTAGAACATAAAATACATTGTATTAAAGAGAATTTTATTAGCTTTAAAATGGGACTAATTTCATGAAATTTGGATTTATAGATTGCAAGATATTAACATCTTAATACACGGGTGTTTTTGTAATCAAACATTAAAAAATACACAAAAACATCATAAATAGGTCCTAAATAGACTAAAACACAAATATGAAATCCCGATAGGGCCTTATCTACAAAAAAACCATGCATTGAGATATTTGTTCAATTATTGAATAGCGATGCATCTTGGACGCAAATAACCCAATGCAGGCATGTGCAGGGCGTGCGGGCTCATGCTCGGGATGTGCTATAGGCTTGGGATGCGTGGCAGGGCTCTGTGCTTTGGTGAAGGCTTGATGGATCCAAGGTAGGAGGTCTAAATCAGTGGCTTGAGATCGATCTCAGCTGTCATATCAAATAGATCTAACAGTAACTACTCCTCAACATTGTCGATGCTCCGCCTTGCACAACGTCTCGAAGATGGGGCTTCGGAGACCTAAGAGTTCCTCCTCCATTGTTCAGGAAGCTGCCTGGAGGTCGGAGAAGCTTCTTGGAATCTTGGTGAAGATGGTCGTGGTGTTGTCGAGCATCTGGAATGGCTGGAAGAGTGAGGCAATGTTCCCTCATCAGAGAAGAAGAACCAGTACGGAGATACCCTCTGAGTCCCAAACAATGAATCCCAATAGCTGCATGCAAGTGTTAGTCGAAAGCCAAAGCAAAAGGGAGTGGATTTAGAGGTGAACTAAGGGCATCAGAGGCAGAGTGGAGAGATGCCCTAAAATGGGCTGAGGTCAAAAGGTTGAGGCAGAGGAGATGATGAAGAGTAGGAAATGTGAACTGGAATCGTGTACGAAAATCACAATGACTCAGCGAATGTAATGGCAGGTTGATTAGATAATGATTGTGAATGTGTGTGCTTAAAAAATGAAAAAATACAAGGGGGTGATCATAGGCACATTGAAAATGGGGAAGATCGGAAGATGGACCGAAGGCTTGGGGATGAAGCCTGGAAGCTTTGTATCATCGCTCTAATACACTCGACAAGAGTAGAGCTCGAGCAATAGTCAGGGTTCAGAACTGCAACACGGTTCAACCACCGTGAATCTCACCGGAGTCGTACTCAATCTTCGCTCTATGTCTCTCTCTCTCACTGTCACCAGAAGGAGACCTAAGCTCATAGGGAACTCGCACAAGGGTGGACAGTCTGAATGGTTGACCATAGACATGTTTTGTTCCCTCTCCAAGTGGTTTTAAGGAGGTGGTTTCAACCACCTCCCAATGGCTCACATGAAGAGGGGAACATCATTGAAGGCCAAGGTGAAGGTTAGGGATGTTAGAGCTTCACAATGGTACTGGAATCATGTGAAGAAACCACATGGATCGATTGGAGAAAATGGGTGAAGAACGTCGATCGAAGAGTCGCGTTCCTTGGGGGTGTTGCAACCGCAGGAAAATGATGAACTCAAATCGTTGGATCTTGCGATATAACAGCCCAATTTGGGCTCGAGTGGAAACGTCTGGAGCCGCTTGATTAAATGATCAAGTGGCTCTATTGCAAGTGGGAAAGATCAATTGTAGGTTGTCTGACCGAGAGATCAGATTGTCCACAATGATAGCCGCTTAAGATGAAGGGTCGGGCTACGTGGCACCACTAGAAGGAGCCACATGGCCCAATCAAAAATAAAAAAATAAATCAGTATAAAATCAAAAATAAATATCAAATGAGGTCAAATTAAAAAGTATTCAACATGAAACTTGTTTATATTTTCAAGATCTACAACTTGCATGCAGAACTCAACGTCAATATACACCATATATACATACTTATTATTTTTGCAAGTAAATTTAATGAATTAAAAACACTTATTTTATTTCTTTTATTATTTTTTGGTATTTTAATATAAAGAATAATGTGCAATAAATTATATATATTTTAATTTACTATTTTTATTTGATTTTTAGTAAGGAAAAACACAGAAAATAAAGGAACCATAAACACATCTCTTATGTATTTTATTTATATACATTAATTAGCCTTATTTAATTACAAGGGGTAAAATGTTAAAATAAATTAATCATTAGTTAAATGAATTAATAAGTTTAAGTAAGAAGGATAAATAATAAAAATAAAGATGATGAATATGTGATTTATCACCATGTCGTCGTTGTATTAATTCTTTTTCTTTGAAATCTTTCTCGCCAATTTTATCATCCCTATATTTATGTAGTTGATCAATAGCAATCGAGGTCATCTTCGCTTTCTCCGTCAACTCGGTCACTGCTGGTGGCGGAAGACGAAGGTAAGTGCTACTCACTTTATTGACTCTCCATATATTTTTATAGAAAATGTTAATGCTGTTTATCTTGGTGGGACGATTCATCTCGGCAAAATTGTCAACCCTACATGTTTTCATCATCTTTGCACTCTTGTGTGACGATGTTGTCTTAGTTTTCCCATTGTAGTTGCTCATTCTCCATATACGGGCATCTCAACCACACTAGGGAATGGTAGTCCTTGTTGTTATATTTATTATTTTTACCAATGTATACAACTCGCGATTTTAATCAGAAAATACGGAATGTCCTACTGTGCCTCTTTTTCTCAAGTTTGTGTTAGGTTTTCTTGAGGAAGCTAAAGTTTTACCCGTTTGTTGATGAGAGTGCGAGGATAAACATGTTTTTTCTTTCTTAGTTCTTGCATCTAAATTGATAACATTGGATACTCGCAAATTCTGATGTAGTGAACTGTATCTCCATATTATACTTCCTTGGAATCGTACATGAAGGTGGTATTCTCCTCCATTTTTCTGATATATGTTTACCACTCTATACTAAGTGATCACGCCAATGCGAAATAGTTAGTTTTTTTGCTGAAAAAGCATATCATTGATATTTAGTATAACTAATAAAAATAACCTACTATTCTAGATGTAAATAGTTTTCTTTAATTTTTATGTTTTACACAGAGATGAAAATCACTGATCATTTGTAAAATACAATAATTTTTATTTGTGTGTCCATCATTTGTTTTCTTAGAACTCTCCCTATGTCTACAATTCATTTTTAACTATTATATTGTGGTTTAGCAATGTCAGATTATTACCTTTGATCTCTATGTCGTACTTTTATTATCAAACATGAAATATACAGTAATACAACATCATCGAACATGTACACGGATTTCGTACGTGCGCGCGCATGTGTGTGTGTGGGGGGGGGGGGGTTGAATGAGTATGCTCTTTGGGAGCATATAAAAGCACACTCCCACCTTTTTTCCATTTTTTTTTAAAAATGGAATCATGGGGGATTTACTTGGAATAGTAAGTTGAATATGTATTTCAAATTTTATGTAAAACATATATTCCTAGCATGCTCATATGGAAGGGGTCAATTTCAGCAATTATGAGACTGTTTAAATTTAGCAGTTTTGATGAAGGAGAAGTCTTGAATTACATCATGGTGACATGTGGTCATCTAAACCCCCTTAGATTTCATTTCAAACAAAAAAATGAAAAAAAGGGTAGGGGCATGAAAGTTATATGCTCCAAGGGAGCATACTCACTCTCCCCTCATCCCCCACACACTATACATACATACATACATACATACATACATACATACATACATACATACACACACACACACACATACATACATAATGAAAAATGGGATTGCTCCCAACGGGCTGCCCCATGCCATTTTTCCATTATTTCGTCAGAAATAGAGGCTCATATACCCTCCATCTTGAACATGAAATTTTAATGGTCTAAACATTGTTGTAATCGACTTGTTCTAGATGGAGGGCATATGAGTCTCCATTTTTGACAAAATTCGAATAGTATATTGGAGGAATATATAGATGAATAAACATGGTAATATTTTTCAAAAAAATAAAAAAAATTGCAGAAAAATGGCACGGGGGCAACCCGTTGGCTGCTGTCGATCGGAGGCGGTCATGAAAGTGGTCCACACAAGGCGGGCCAATAATATCATTATGTTGGCTTTGCTCGACCGACCAACAAATTCAACAATTAACCCACATGTAATAATCAAGCAGTGAAATATGAAGCGAGTAAAAATATAGTATAAACCCTACCAATAAATGTGTATAGTGTGCAAGTATGTGTAGGGTGTCGAACACAGGGAACAATCGGGTGTAATTGTATTATTTATTTCTAAATAATATGTATATATGTATATATAACCGCACAATTATTACTTAATATTTTGCATGTTTTAATTAATTATTTTTTTATATTTAGTATTTATATTTTTTATTTTTAATTTTATAAATTTTATTTTCTTTTTAAATTTTTCTGATTTTTAATATCATTTCCTTTTTTATATATAATAAAGGTATATATATCATTATGTAATACTAAATATAATTTAGGGTATATATAATAAATATAATAAAATCACTTAATACAATGAAAGACAGTCCTTTTTGTTTTTAAAAGGATTGAAAATATATTTGGGGTATTTATAATAACTAATAATAATATAAACTATATATAACTATATATGTACAAATACAATATAAGGCATTCTATTTATAAATATAGCTACATATAGCCAAAAAATACAAAATAAATATTTTTTACTTTTCAAATATTCTTCTAGTTTCAGTAGTTTGTTGATGATTTTTATTATTTTTATAATATTTTAAATTCAGAAATATCCCAAATCAAGAAATAAATAAATAGGCTGAATTGTTTTGAGATTTAAAAAATATAAATTGGGTCCAAAATTTATCAAAACTATTTTTGCATGTAGTAATATGTATACATAAAATTATAGGATAGAAAACTATTTTGGGGGTTTTGGGAGTTTTTCTTTTTTAGGGTTAGCAAGAGTTTGTGATTTTTTTGATTTATCTTTTATATTTTTTGTGATTTTTGGTCTGTAGTGATAAAATATAGTAAACAATACCTATTTTTTTGAATTTTTAAAGGGGGTGTTTATATTTTTTATCTTTTAAGTCAAATAGGGAATACTAGTACTCTTTTTTATTTTTAATAAATGAAAAATGCATATAAATGCTAAATAAAATATATGACATGAAAGAGTATCATATCAAGCATTTACATTTACTTTTGCATAATTTTTGGAGTACAGTAACTATTTATAGAAAATAGAAATGCAAACTTTAAATCTATACAAGCTAGTAGGAGTATTTATGCATTGTTAAATAAATGCAAGGGGGCATATGTAAAAATGCCTAAATTTTGAACTGGAACTTGATTTTACTTACTAAATTGTAATTACAAAACCCAAAGGGGTACAAGTAATATTTGCTCAACTCATGTGGGGGGCCACACAAGCTGAGCTGACAGTGGACCTACTTGTAATATTCAAAAGTTACAGGATCTGCATTGCAATTTCTCCACTTACTTTACATTGAACTAACTATTTACAAAACAATTTAATAAATACAAAAATTCCAGAAGTGGGTTATGTAATTTACCCACTTAAATGCCTTTGATCGAGTTCTCGCTTTCTCGCCATATGGAGGATAGGTCGGCTCAGCTCCCATATCACTTCAAATAAATTGGAGGACCCAGATTATATTTGGGTTGACTTCTTGACCCAATGGCTGGCGAGGGTTCTGGAAGAACACATAAGAACTCCGATGAGGGCTTGCTTCAATCTTGATTTTCTTCATCCTCCGATAGTGGTTCCTCACTCCGGCAGTGGCTACGTACTCTTGGGGGTCCTCCGCACATGCAGGTAGGCTCAAGAGGTCTTGATGAAGCTCTGGGAGCTCTGATGGATCCAGATGACCTGGATCTACTACATGAGCCTTCCTAGCCTCCATATGGGTCTTCAAAGCTGCTACTCTGCACAAAACAATCCCTTGGCTCGAGGGCTTCTCTCTTGGTCGGGAGTTGAAGCTGCAATGCAAAGGAAGGAGCGGAGTGGAGAGCTTTTAGCGATGGGTGGTGAAGTGAAGCTTAATTCGCCAAATCTTGAAGGATTCAAGTTGAAGGGGGGTCTCATGGAGAGCGTGATGAGGATGCGAACGATAGTGGTTGGGGGTCAAGATACGGTCAACGAATAGAGGAATTGACCTGGAGCTCAAGTTCCATGTCAAAGAGGGATTTGTGATTAAACCTAAACTAACAAGCTAAATACAAAATTTAATGCGGGAAATTAAAGTAGGAACTAAGATTTACCTAATAAAGTGGGAAAAATGGCCTCTATTCAGCCAAGGGCCGAACAAGCAGAACCTGCCAGTGGAACTCCATCGATGAAGTTGGATCGACCCAAAGGTTGTTCCTCCTCGCTACAAACGAAGGGCATGGGCTACTATCTCTAGTCATGACATTCAGAGCCGAGCTTAGGGGCTAAGAACCTCACTGGAGTGATCAAACATAAAATGGTGGAACAGGTGGAAGTTTTATAGGCTGGTGATCAGCGATTTTCGAGGATCGATTATGTGCTTGTAGTTGGTGGTATGTAAAAAGGGATGAGTCGACATAGAAGAGGGACGTGAGGAGGTCAGGATGGTTGAAGGCTCAAGGTGACGGAGGTGAGGGAGATGGTGTGAGAAATTGATGAAGAAGTCATGTCACATGAATCTGACAGGGCGACGAAGAAGGGCTATGCAGTTGACCCAGGTCAGCTCACGGAGAGCTCTGACTGGTCCACGTGGACCAATCAGAAAAAAGGTGTCAAAAATCATTTATAAATTTAATAATAAATAATAAACGAATTAATTAATTTTAGATTAAAACAAAAAAATGTTTGTAATTTAATGTAGCATTTAATGTCTATTTTTATTTATTTTTAAAAGTCTATTTATTATAGGTGAATATTTACATGTATAAATATAGGTAAATATGCATGTATTCTGTTTATTTTTATTTTTAATTTGTATTTTACATTTAATTATTATATACATATATTTTATATATTTTTAGTTTATTTTAATTACATATTTAAATACTTTTGTTGTATTTTTTGAGCTTATTTACATATTTAATTAATTATGTACACTATTCTTATATGTATTTTATAGTATATTTCGTTTATGTATTGGAATGCATTATTTATTTTATTTTATTTTTAATGGTTTTATTTTATTTTAATTATGTAAATTTGTTTTAAATAATATTTACAATTTATAAAAATATAAGAAAAATGGAAAGTATAAAGAATGAATATATTGAATATTTTATACATGTATACTGCATAATGAGGGCCCAAAACCTGACTTTTGCATCTTAACTCTAAATTGAGTGACACCACATTCATTAGATAGCTTATTTAAATTTATGAACAATAGAGGTGTTTGGTCAATTTTGAATTCGTATGGAGAAGATACAGATATGTAAAGTTTTCTTTGTGGCTTTTTATTTTGTGTGTCCTAGACACATTGTGCATTATTTTCGGTGAAATCTATTTTATATTTTTCTTTGTAATTTTACATACAATATTCTTGTTGAGGGTTTTACTATTTGAGTGTAAAAATAATAAAATAAAATGAGTCTCAAAATGCAATATCTGGGTAAAATAAATTAGGGTTTTTGTATGATTTTCTATGTATTTTATGTACAGTTCTTCTTCTCTATCCCTCCTACTTTATTCTTTGTCGACCAAGTCGTCATGATGATTGGATCTCGGGGTCCAGGGTCACTCAATGTATTTGACACTCATCCCTTTTCTTTTCTTTCCTTTATTCTTTTATTTTGGCATTAAATACATTAGTTATACAATACTTTATACAATAATTTATTAATTTATAGAGTGTTTATTTTTCAAAAATTAATGATATATACATGCATTTTGCTTGAGATTTAAGTCTAAAATGAAAGAATAAAGGAGACAAAATGGAGATTCATCACTTTCTATACTTGCCTTTGCTAGTCCCTAGCAAACACGCATGCTTATAAGTGCAGCAAAAAAACTAAAGAAAAGAAAAAGGAAATAATTTGATTTATATCAAATCTTAAGCTTATCTTCACAAAATCAAACTTTGGAGCTTAGTCGGACCTTCGGAAATTAGGTTTGGTCGGAACCTTATTGGGAAGCAGACATGAAACACAACAGCCTCTAAGAACCACAAAACTCTGACCAAGTCTCTTCAAAAGCCATGTCAGAACAAATCGTCATCATACTCAGTTCCTTATGACTATGATCTATCTTGTACAATATGATTGATATGTAGATCCTCTCAACTTAAGCGATAAAAGACATGCTTCTCCAACATGATGACCCTAATTCCCCAATCCAGTAACTCTTTCCTCGAGAAGCGGGGTATTGATGAATCTCCATTTCATCACCTTTATTCTTTAATTTTGGCCTTTAAACCCTAGCTAAATGCATTTATATAGAAAGGATTTACATTAAATAACATCTGTTAAATATTGTACAAAATAATGTATTTAAAGATAAAATAAAAAATAAAGAAAAGAAAAGAAAATGAATAAAATATCATAGGTATTGAATGACTCTAAACCCTGCGACCTGAGCATCATGATGATTAGGTCGATAAGGAATAAAGCAGGGGGAGATGAGGGTCAAAAATAACTTAAAACCCTAATTTATAATTCATCGATAAATAAGTTTTGAGACCTATTTTATTCTTTATTATTTATACCTCAAATCTATAAACTTTGCACATGAATGTTGTAGGTAAAAATACATAGAAAAATACAAATTTTATTTCATAAAGAAATAATACACAATGTACCCTAGACACTCAGAATAAAAAGTCAAAATCAAAACTTCCCAGACCTATATCTTCTCCGTATGGACTCAAAATGTACTAAACTCACCTTCATTGTTCCTAAAATTAAATCATCTATTTAATGAAGGTGTTTCATTCAACTTGGAGTTAAGATGCAAAAGTTAGATTTTAGGCCCCTATTATGCAATTTACTAGAATAAAATAATCATTTATTTATTCTTTATATTTTTCATATTTTTGTAATTCTATAATGTTGTAAATATTTTTTACAATACATGTACATAATTAAAATAAAAAAATAATAAAAAGTACATTAAATTAAATTAGTGTATAATAATACATAGATGAATTATACATACATATACCTATATAATAAATACACATATTTATTTAAGTATACATATAACTTAAGAAACGTACAATAAAAATATATTTATGTGTATTTTATTAAGTTATAAATATATAAATTATGACGTAATAAAATCTGAAATAGAAAATAAAAATAAAATACATGCTATATAGGCAAATATACATAATATTTATACTTGTAAAAAGTAACTCGTAATAAATCAACTTGTAAAAATACATTAAATTCATATGAAATACACAAAATAATAATATTTTCATATTTTATGAAATAATAATAAAATTATTTTCTATTTCTTTTGATATATTTTCTCTTTTATTTTTTGAATTGTCTTATAGTGTCTGACAAATGTTCTATTGTGTCTCCTTTCCTCAAATGTTCGTGTTAAGTTTTCTCGAGTAAGCTAAAGTTGTACTTGTTCTATGATAAGAGTGTGAGTATTAAAACATGTTGTTTCGTAATATTTCAATGTAGTGAAATGTATCTCCATATTGTGCTTCCTTGTGATTATACACGAAGGTGGTATTCTCTTCCATTTTTCTAATATACGTTTACCACTCTATTCTAAGTGATCATGTCCATGCGAAATAGTTAGTTATTTTGTTGGAAAAGCATGCCATTGATATTTATAACTAATAAAAATAACCTACTATTCTAGATGTAAATATTTTTCTTTAATTTTTATGTTTTACACAGAGATGAAAATCATTGATCATTTGTAAAATACAACGTTTTCTAATGTATATGTCCATCATTTGTTTTCTTTGAACTCTCCCCAAGTCTACAATTCAGTCTTAACCATTATATTGTGGTTTAGCAATGTCGTCGTACTTCTATTATCAAACATGAAATTATAATGTAATACGACATCACCAACTATGTACATGGATATCATATATATATATATATATATATAGGGAAAAGGGAAGCTACACCGGGTGGTGCAGCCAACTAGCTACACCTGAGAATTTTTCTCAATTATTTTTGATTTTTTTGAAGGAAACCTATGGGGATTTACTTAGTTTATTGAGTTGGATATGTGTTTCAAATTTCATGCAAAACAAACATTCCTAACATGCCCATCTAGATAGGGTCAATTTCAATAATTCTGAGACCGTTAAAATGTGATAGTCTTGATGGAGATGATATAAGTGTTGAATTTAGTTGAAATTGATATGATATCATGGTGATATATGGTGATTAAAATCCCTCTAGGTTTCATTTCAAAAGCACAAAAAATCAATGAAAAAATGGCCAGGTGCGCAGCTTCCCCAGCCCCACATACACACACACACACACACACACACACATATATGAGGATGAGGAGTATGCACCTGGTGCATGTAATTTTACATGCACCGGGGCTTATATCTCCCACATTTTTTCTATTTTTTGAGAAAATATCGCCGTGTATATTCATCTATATATCCCTTTAAGATGTCATTCGAATTTCGTCAGAAACAGAGACTCTTATACCCTCCATCTATAACAGGTCGATTACAACAATTCTAAGACCATTAAAATTATCTGTTCTAGATGGAGGGCATAGGAGTCTCTGTTTCTGACAAAATTCAAATGGCATATTGGAGGAATATATAGATGAATATATATGGTGATATTTTCCCAAAAAATAAAAAAAGTGGGAGATATAAGCCCCGGTGCATGTAAAATTACATGCACCAGGGTGCATACTCCCTTCTCTCTCTCTCTCTCTATATATATATATAGAGAGAGAGAGAGAGAAAGAGAGAGAGAGAGAGAGAGAGAGAGAGAGAGAGATGGGGATGCTCCCACCCCCATTTTCCCTCAATTTTTTTTATTTTTTGAAAAATAAAAATTTGTAAATTCATCATTATATCCCTCTAATATTCTATTAAAATTTCGTCAGAAACAGAGACTCCTACGGCCTTCATCCAAACATGGTCGATTTAAAAAATCCTACGACCGTTGAAAAAATGACGTCTAAATAGAGGGCCTAGGAGTCTCTGTTTCTGACGAAATTTTAAAAGAATGTTAGAGGGATATAGTAATGGATATATAAAATTTTATTTTCAAAGAAATAAAAAAATGAGGGAAAAATGGGGGTGGGAGTAGCCATGTTGGCTACTCCCAGGGAGCAACCCCATTTTCCCCATATATATGAGAGAATGGGGCTGCTCTGTGGGAGTAGCCACCCCCTTTTTCCCTCATTTTTTATTTTTTTGGAAAATAAAAGTTTGTATATATTTATCACTATATCCCTCTAATATTCTATTAAAATTTTATCAGAAACAGAGACTCCTAGGCCCTCCATCTGGACGTCATTTTTTTAACGGTCGCAGGATTTTTTAAATCGATCCTGTTTGGATGGAGGCCGTAGGAGTCTCTGTTTCTGACTTAATAGAATGTTAGAGGGATATAATGATGAATATACAAATTTTTATTTTTCAAAAAAAAAATAAAAAAATTGGGAAAAATAGGGGTGGGAGTAGCCCCTTGGCTCCTCCCAGGGAGCAGCCACATTTTACCCTATATATATATATATGGGAAAAAGGAGTATGCTCCCTGGGAGTAGCCAACGAGGCTACTCCCAACCCTATTTTCCCCTCATTTTTTTATTTTTTTGGAAAATAAAAATTTGTATATTCATCACTATATCCCTCTAACATTCTGTTAAAATTTCGTCAGAAACAGAGACTCCTAAGCCCTCCATCCAGACGTCATTTTTTAACGATCGCAGGATTTTTTAAATCGACCATGTTTGGATGGAGGCCGTAGGAGTCTCTGTTTCTGACAAAATTTTAATAGAATATTAGAGGGATATAGTGATAAATTTACAAATTTTTATTTTCTAAAAAAATAAAAAATCTTGGGAGAAAATAGGGGTGGGAGCAGCCAATTGGCTTCTCCCAGGGAGCACCCTCCTTTACCTCTATACACACACACACAGAGAGAGAGAGAGAGAGAGAGAATGGAGCCTACACCCGAGGATGTAGGTAATTACCTATACCAGGCTCTTTTTTCAATATTTTTTTTGATTTTTTTGAAAAGAAACTTTTGGAGAATTATATCACCATGTTGTCATTCCAAATTCAACTTAATTCGAGACTTCTATCATCTCCATCAAGACTACCAAATTCTAACGGTCTCAGAATCGCTAAAATTGACCCCTTCAGATGAAAATGTTAGAAATTGTTGTTTTGCATGAAATTCGAAACACATATTCCTTTCAATATATTAAGCAAATCCCCCTAAGGTTTCCTTCAAAAAATCCAAAAATAATGAAAAAGAAAGCCGGATGTAGGTAGTTACCTACACCCATGTGTGTAGGTTCCCAGCTCCCAGCTCCCATATATATATATATAGGGAAATTATCCAATGCGCACAGGGCCCATTTGAGTTTCGGTGCGCACCATTTCTTGGCCACACACGTGTATTACCAATTTAGTGGTTACCTATTTCGAAGGATGTTGTTTTTGGAAGGAGATTAATATGCAAAGCGATTTAACAATAAGTAGTATTCCAATTATATCGCGTCCTAAAAAACAGGAAGATCGTTTTAGAAAGAAAACATTCGAATCGATTATTTCTTGCTGAAAATCGAGATCCAAATGCTCATGTCAGTAATATATATATATATATATATAATAGTCAAGTAAATAGTTGTGCGAGATCAGTAATATCTAAAACAACGGTCAGTAATTTACATTCATTGTATTACATGATGCAGAATTCAGTAATATATACACAATGGACAAGTAAGTGCGTGTTGTGATGTCAGTATTATCCAAACAACGGTCAGTAATACATTCATTTTATTACATGGTGCATATTTCAGTAATATATACACAATGGACAAGTAAGTGCTTGTTGTGATGTCAGTAAAACCATAACAAAAGGTCAGTAATTTTCATACGGTTTGTTACTTTGAACAAAATTCAGTAATTTAGAGATGATACTCAAGTAATATATATACAATTATCAAGTAAATTATTGTTTGTGTTCAGTAATGTATATATCCATGTCTTATATCACATGTTCAGTAATGTGTACGATTCTCAAGTAATAGCTACTATGATATCAGTAATAACAAAGTAATGGTCAGTAAGTCATGGGCATTGCTCAAGTAAGAAAGTAACTATTTGTTAATGCAATGCACATTACATCGACAATGGTATTACTAACCATTTGTTATGTTATTACTGATCTCACAACACACATTTACTTGACTATTTTATACATATTACTAAATTCTGTACAATGTAACTATTTGGATGTAAATTACTGATCATTGTCTTGATACTACTGATCTCACAATAAGCATTTACTTGACCGAATAATATTTATTACTATCATAGCGTTTGGATCCGCGTGGAATCATTTATTTGAATTGCTTCTTTCCAAAACCGTCTTCCAATTTTTAAGGACGTTGTATAATAGGAAATATAGGATTTTTTTAAACACGTCGTAGCCTATAATTAGAAATATAGTTATTGTTAATACACGTGTAAGGCCTAAAATGAGTGCTCATTGAAACGCTAATGCGCCCTGTGCGCAGTGGATAAGCCCTATATATATATATATATATAGAGAGAGAGAGAGAGAGAGAGAGAGGAGTCATCCTATGAGAGCCAAAATCTGTGAGAGCATGAGAGCATTGATTCTGGATCACATGATTTTGTCTTCTCTCTCATGGTATTCTCTTCCTGATTGAATCATGTGGTCCAGAATCAATGCTCCCTCATAGGATCACTTCTCTCTCTCTCTCTCTCTCTCTCTCTCTCTATATATATATATATATATATATGAGGAAAATGGGGCTGCTCCCTGGGAGTAGCCAACGGGCTACTCCTACCCCCATTTTCCTCCATTTTTTTTATTTTTTGAAAAATAAAAATTTGTATATTCATCATTAAATTTCTCTAATATTCTATTAAAATTTCGTCAGAAACAGAGACTCCTACAACCTCCATCCAAACATGATCGATTTAAAAAATCCTGCGACCGTTAAAAAAATGACGTCTGGATGGAGGGCCTAGAAGTCTCTGTTTCTGACGAAATTTTAATAGAATGTTAGAGGGATATAGTGATCAATATTCAATTTTTTGTTTTTCAAAAAAATAAAAAAAATGGACGAAAATAGGGGTGGGAGTAGCCCCGTTGGCTACTGATGAATCTCGTATTCATTTTGCTAAAAACTCCTTATTAAAATCCGTGCTTAAACAAGCCAATAAAAATATCCTTTAAAACTCTATTTTTATCATGTACCATATTGTGTATAAGTTGCCTTTGATTATTTGTATTTAATTGCCCTTATTTTTCTGTAATTATTTTATCACTCAAAAACCCCTAAAAATTAGGTAGATAAGTTGTCTATAATTCACTGACCTTTAAAACCACTAAAAAATACAAAAACTACTCAAAACCACAAAATCGGTGTTTTTATCCCCTTAAAAATACCTCAAAACTAGCTTTTGTACAGATGACCTCTTTTGGCTTTTCGCCCAACATGAAAGTTGTAGATCTCGTCGAGACGAGCAACTTTCATGTTTTGACTTTTTCCAAATTCGGCCTCTAACTATTTCTTTTATATTTTTCTTTGTTTTTATTTCTGAATTATTCTGATTGGGCCACGTGGCGCCCTCTGGGCCGCCCACGTGGCCCGCTCTCCTTCCCGCCACCTGGCGCCCAATCTGGGCCGTTAGATTCCCTTCCCCTGCTTCCATCCTCACTGTTCACCACGCATCATCCCTCAGCCGCCCGATCTGATCTCCAGATCAAATCTAAGCCACTACTTAGCGCCTAAATCTCAGCCCTTCGATCTCATCTTCATCCAATGGTCCTACACCTGCCACGTCTTCCCTCCATCTCCACCGTCAGATCTTCGAACCATCCAACGCCTCTCCTTGCTCCACGCCACCCTTCTGTCCACTATCGTTGGATCTCACCCATCTCCTCATCTGGACCGCTCATCACCGCCTCAACGCCAACCGTGTGATCAGATCTTTGGATCTGATCACAGCCATCCGTCCGCGCCTCAATCCCAGCCGTTGGATCGCAAGATCCAACGGCTCTCCATCGTCTCCTACCTCCGAAGCCACCCCAACTCCAGGCGTAACGCCCCTCCGACTCGCCGCCCCCTTCCTTTTTTAGCCACTGTCCCAGCCACCCTTCTCCTCTCATAACGCCTCCCTCACAAAGCCATGACCTCCGCCATCCTCGCGCCATCATCAAATCCCCTCGCCATCACTCCCACTCCATTAAACCCTCGCTCCAAAACGCCCCTCCATCACCGTAACCTCCGACCTCCTCCACCTATAAAACCCCCTCCCCAGCCACCGAAGCCACTCGTCCACCATTCTTGGCCTTTACCCTAGCCTCCTCCGCCCCTCCGGTGACAGCGGAGGGGCGGAACGTCGAGGTGACGACAGGTACTCACCGGTGTTGACCCTCGGTGCTCCGCCGCCGAGTAGCGGACGCTCCCAAGCTCCGTCGAGCTTGCTGGCTTGCTGACCAGCTGGGCAACGACCCCGGGGCTCCTCCGAGCCTCCTCCCAAGCAACTCCTCCGCCAAGGGTCCCCTCCCCGATGAGGTTTTTCTGCTCTCTCTTTTTCTTGATTTTTCCCGAATTTTCCCACCTTCCATGATCGCCTTCACCCTCGTCCGACCATGTCTGCACTTTCGCCACGCCACCTGCAACCTCGCCGACCCCCTTCTTCTTCTCCAGAACCCCCATCCACTCCGACCACCTTCTTCTCCACCTCGCCGGAGAAGAAGAGATATGGGCCACCGCTCTCGTCACCTCACCGGCCCTCGCTCATTCCCCAATCAATTCGCACATTCCCGCACGTACGCTTCGGCTATCTAACCTTTGCAGGAGCTTCCATCTTCAATGGCCGAAGTGCTGATCGGAGCACCTTCGAGCTCCTCGTCTCCGACGAGGCTTCACCGAGAGCCACCGCTGATCTACCGCGGAGCCTCGTCGTTGCTTGGACACCTTCGCCGGACCTCCAGAAAGCTTCAACGACCTTCAGAAGGCCTCGCGAGGCGAGGCGGAGTCAAGGGCAGTTCGCCGGAGCCCCGCCTCCTCCGGTGAACTGCGGAGGAGAACGAAGGTACAGGCACCGTCCGATCCTCCTGATCGGACGGTCCTGATGGAGACACGTGGAGGACCCGAGCCGCTTCCCCAACCTACAGGCTCGGGTCATCCGAGCCTCCCGACGGACCACATACAGACGCCACGTGTCCCGAGCCTCAGCCAGCCTCCCGAGCTTGGGCCCTCACGTGCACGGCACGTGGGGCCTGGGTAATTTGCGATAAAGACCCCGGAGTTTATGGATATTGCAGAATGGTCCTCCAGGCGCGTGCCTCACGTGCGTGCCTAGGGTAATTTACAGGGAGGCCCTCGAAGTTTTCCAAAATTGCAATAAGGCCCTTGCGCGCATGGAAAAATTACTCACAGGCCCAGGCGGTTTTCTTTATTTGCATTTAGGTCCCTCCAGGGACCTAAATGCAATATTTATCCCTTTATTTTATTGCATTTTTATTACAATTATGCCCTTGCACTATTTTTAGCATAACTTGAGCATCGTAGGTCCAAATTGCATGATTTTAGTGTCGTTTTGATCCTTGTTTTGTCCTCTACAATCTAGCATACTTATTTGTCTCATTTGACAATGTTTTAAATTAAGTGATTTTTTATGTCAAAAATGGGACTTTGCTATACTTGTCTGCTTGATTTGATGACCGATTTTTAATGATGTGTTCAATTAGACTCCAACTTCATTCTACATTGCATTGCTCACATTTTAGGGTATAATTGTAGCATTTGATTCATCATGTATATTCTATTGCATTATTTGCACATGCATCACTTTAACTCGCAAAAAAATGTCTAAAAAATGCATGCATCATGGCATTACCTTGTAAATAGCTTAAGTGCTTCATAATTTGCATACGGACCTGAAAATGAGAATTAATTGACATTGAACTTCACGAATCAAAATTCAAAAGCTATAATTAAGCAGCTGTGTCCCTGTGTTCGACCTTGGTAGACTTGCCAAGCACAAATAGTCCACAACATTCAAAGACTGTGGTTTTTGCTGAACAAAATTCGCCTCCTGTGCTACAGCGTTATTTATATTTATTAAAAGAGGCGAATTTTACGTTCATCAAATGGCGCCGTTGCCGGGGATACGGCTTTGCTTAATTTTTTGGATTTGATTTTTTTATTTATTTCAAAAATTTTTAGGTCCTCATTTCATGCATCATTTCTTGCTGATTTAATTTCTTTGAGTTTCTAACTTTTTTTTCCTTTGTGGCAGGGCCCATGAAAATTGGGGACGCCTGATCATCATGGATGCGCGAAGTCGGGAGCTTCCGCTGAAGAGGCCGCAAAAGAAGCCGTGAAGAAATGCTAGGATTTTTATCAGTCTACTTGCATTGCATGTTGTAAAAAAAAGAGAAAACTTGCATCTGCATATTTCTTTTTCAGTCTTGCATATTGTATTCAAAAAAAAATTATCCCCCCCCGCACACACACACACACACCTACACTGCACATATTCACCCCCACCCTTCCCCTTGTATATTTCACTCTATCTCTCTCTCTCTCTGTGTATATCTACTCTTCACGAACCCCCTCCCCCTCTCCCTTGTATCATAGAACCCCCCCTCCCCTCCCCCTAAACGCAGACCTTACTCAGGCTATTTGTAGCCTAAGTATATGGGGGACCTACCTGCTCTTCCTTCCCTCGTCCCGTCTTCTTGTACTTAGGCCAATTTTGGCCTAAGTATAGGGGGACCCTCCTCCTCAGTTCCGCTATATCACCCTGTACTTGAACCGAGCCTTGGCTTCATGGCACTTGTGCTATGAGGACATAGCAAATTTTAAGTATTGGGGGGGGGGGGGTATACCGTATATTATTGTTTATTACTTTAGCCTTAGCTCGCGTTTTAAAACTTTTTAAATTTTATTTTTCGGGCTGGGTTTTGGTAAACTAGTGAACTGAGTAAAATCCTGTAAAAATTAAAATTTGAGGGTTTAATTTTTGTGTATTAAAAAAAAATTTTGAAAATTTTTCTTGGAGGTTGACTCTGACTACTAGGTTTAGTAGACATTTTCAGTGAGGGAACCTCGGTCTCCCTTAGCAGAGTGGGTGGTTTAGAGGACATCGCATACGGCCCCGTCCTCAAGTAACACGGGCCTCGGCCCGTACTTACACCCATACTGGCTGAAAGTGTATACTTTTATTTGAGCCTGGGCCAGTCGTTGTCTCTCCGGGGAATAAAAAAAATGAAAATTAAAACCCATAAAAATTTGCAAAAAAAAATCACACAAAAATTCACTAACCCATGGAGTTGGTGTATTCTTGACACAATCACATTCACGCAAGGCTTGAGGATTTTTGAGGACACTGGATCTCTGGGATCTTGAGAGTCTGAGTTAACATGCCTTAGTCATTAGGGTTTTCCTGACTTAAATATCCACACTCCTCTGGTTTGAAAGATTTGAGTGCTATATTGCACTCTTTATCTCTACTCTCAAGAAAATATGATCAGCACAGCCACTTCCACAACTGCATGATTGATGAGCTGAGATGAGATATCACTTGAGGAACTAGGATCAGAGATTTAAATTTAGACCCGATCTTATGATATTCGAGGATGGGATTAAGTTAATGAAGGCTTCAGAAAACCTGAGTGTCAGCAAAAACCCTAGCCAGTATGTGGACAAGATTCATATGCTATCTCTTGATATTTACCTAAAAGTACTAGGGTGTGATGAAACTTAAAGAAACTTGTTGATCAGTGTGCGCCAATCTCTTGGTAAAAGCAGTGGAGCTAGCCAACAAAAGAAATGAAATGTCAAAGAAAAGCTCTAAAATCAAAGTCAGGTCCAAATGAGCTTCCACCAATGGCGAGTGCTCCCAAAATTTTCAAAGTGTCCACTTGGACCAAGCGCTAATTAGGACCAAGGAGTCGGGCTGACACCACAAAAAGGGCCCTGCATCGTAAGCGATACAAGTCTGGGTGTCGAAGGTATCTTAGATACTCAGAAAAGACACACCCCGGTGTACTCCCAGAAAAACAAGTGCAGACGACTCCAACTCTCTTGACGGACACATTGATCAACAAGATAATAATTTACAAGTGTTGAGTAAAAGGCACTCGAGAGGCCCCTTGTTCCAATGTGAGGGTGAGAAAATTAGACACAATCCCAGTACCTCCATCATCTGGCCATCCATCAACATTTCAAAGTCTGACAAACTAATGAGACGGTGGACTGGAGCAAGAACATACTTATTCCCTAGTATTGAGGATTAGGTGTAGAGGAGAATCTTTGGGACTGGAACTTTGGGTGATGCATCGACTCGGCTCTCATGAAATGCAGTACACTAAATGTCATATCCTTATATTATATGTACAAAAAGAGAGCCTGATAATCAGAGAAGTTGGATTCCTTCTGACTAAGGCTTGGATAAACCCAGAATTTTAGGATCACTCAGGTCAAGGGTCTTCGAAAGATCAAGCCTTGAATTTTTCACACGCACTGTCAGGAATTAATCTAACTCCTTCATTCTTTAGATGCTCGAGGACGAGCATGGTTTAAGTATAGGGGTATGATGAATCTCGTATTCATCTTGCTAAAAACTCCTTATTAAAATCCCTGCTTAAACAAGCCAATAAAAATATCCTTTAAAACTCTATTTTTATCATGTACCATATTGTGTATAATTTGCCTTTAATTATTTGTATTTAATTGCCCTTATTTTTCTGTAATTATTTTATCACTCAAAAACCCCTAAAAATTAGGTAGATAAGTTGTCTATAATTCATTGACCTTTAAAACCACTAAAAAATACAAAAACAACTCAAAACCACAAAATCGGTGTTTTTATCCCCTTAAAAATACCCCAAAAATAGCTTTTGTACAGATGACCTCTTTTGGCTTTTCGCCCAACATGAAAGTTGTAGATCTCGTCGAGACGAGCAACTTTCATGTTTTGACTTTTTCCAAATTCGGCCTCTAACTATTTCTTTTATATTTTTCTTTGCTTTTAGTTCTGAATTATTCTGATTGGGCCACGTGGCGCCCTCTGGGCCGCCCACGTGGCCCGCTCTCCTTCCCGCCACCTGGCGCCCAATCTGGGCCGTTAGATTCCCTTCCCCTGCTTCCATCCTCACCGTTCACCACACATCATCCCTCAGCCGCCCGATCTGATCTCCAGATCAAATCTAAGCCACTACTTAGCGCCTAAATCTCAGCCCTTCGATCTCATCTTCATCCAATGGTCCTACACCTGCCACGTCTTCCCTCCATCTCCACCGTCAGATCTTCGAACCATCCAACGCCTCTCCTTGCTCCACGCCACCCTTCTGTCCACTATCGTTGGATCTCACCCATCTCCTCATCTGGACCGCTCATCACCGCCTCAACGCCAACCGTGTGATCAGATCTTTGGATCTGATCACAGCCATCCGTCCGCGCCTCAATCCCAACCGTTGGATCGCAAGATCCAACGGCTCTCCATCGTCTCCTACCTCCGAAGCCACCCCGACTCCAGGCGTAATGCCCCTCCGACTCGCCGCCCCCTTCCTTTTTTAGCCACTGTCCCAGCCACCCATCTCCTCTCATAACGCCTCCCTCACAAAGCCATGACCTCCGCCATCCTCGCGCCATCATCAAATCCCCTCGCCATCACTCCCACTCCATTAAACCCTCACTCCAAAACGCCCCTCCATCACCGTAACCTCCGACCTCCTCCACCTATAAAACCCCCTCCCCAGCCACCGGAGCCACTCGTCCACCATTCTTGGCCTTTACCCTAGCCTCCTCCGCCCCTCCGGTGACAGCGGAGGGGAGGAACGTCGAGGTGACGACAGGTACTCGCCGGTGTTGACCCTCGGTGCTCCGCCGCCGAGTAGCGGACGCTCCCAAGCTCCGCCGAGCTCGCTGGCTTGCTGACCAGCTGGGCAACGACCCCGGGGCTCCTCCGAGCCTCCTCCCAAGCAACTCCTCCGCCAAGGGTCCCCTCCCCGATGAGGTTTCTCTGCTCTCTCTTTTTCTTGATTTTTCCCGAATTTTCCCACCTTCCATGATCGCCTTCACCCCCGTCCGACCATCTCTGCACTTTCGCCACGCCACCTGCAACCTCGCCGACCCCCTTCTTCTTCTCCAGAACCCCCATCCACTCCGACCACCTTCTTCTCCACCTCGCCGGAGAAGAAGAGATAAGGGCCACCGCTCTCGTCGCCTCACCGGCCCTCGCTCATTCCCCAATCAATTCGCACATTCCCGTACGCACGCTTCGGCTATCTAACCTTTGCAGGAGCTTCCATCTTCAATGGCCGAAGTGCTGATCGGAGCACCTTCGAGCTCCTCGTCTCCGACGAGACTTCACTGAGAGCCACCGCTGATCTACCGCGGAGCCTCGTCGTTGCTTGGACACCTTCGCCGGACCTCCAGAAAGCTTCAACGACCTTCAGAAGGCCTCGCGAGGCGAGGCGGAGTCAAGGGCAGTTCGCCGGAGCCCCGCCTCCTCCGGTGAACTGCGGAGGAGAACGAAGGTACAGGCACCGTCCGATCCTCCTGATCGGACGGTCCTGATGGAGACACGTGGAGGACCCGAGCCGCTTCCCCAACCTACAGGCTCGGGTCATCCGAGCCTCCCGACGGACCACATACAGACGCCACGTGTCCCGAGCCTCAGCCAGCCTCCCGAGCCTGGGCCCTCACGTGCACGGCACGTGGGGCCTGGGTAATTTGCGATAAAGACCCCGGAGTTTATGGATATTGCAGAATGGTCCTCCAGGCGCGTGCCTCACGTGCGCGCCTGGGGTAATTTACAAGGAGGCCCTCGAAGTTTTCCAAAATTGCAATAAGGCCCTTGCGCGCATGGAAAAATTACTCACAGGCCCAGGCGGTTTTCTTTATTTGCATTTAGGTCCCTCCAGGGACCTAAATGCAATATTTATCCCTTTATTTTATTGCATTTTTATTACAATTATGCCCTTGCACTATTTTTAGCATAACTTGAGCATCGTAGGTCCAAATTGCATGATTTTAATGTCGTTTTGATCCTTGTTTTGTCCTCTACAATCTAGCATACTTATTTGTCTCATTTGACAATGTTTTAAATTAAGTGATTTTTTATGTCAAAAATGGGACTTTGCTATACTTGTCTGCTTGATTTGATGACCGATTTTTAATGATGTGTTATTTAGACTCTAACTTCATTCTACATTGCATTGCTCACATTTTAGGGTATAATTGTAGCATTTGATTCATCATGTATATTCTATTGCATTATTTGCACATGCATCACTTTAACTCGCAAAAAAATGTCTAAAAAATGCATGCATCATGGCATTACCTTGTAAATAGCTTAAGTGCTTCATAATTTGCATACAGACCTGAAAATGAGAATTAATTGACATTGAACTTCACGAATCAAAATTCAAAAGCTATAATTAAGCAGCTGTGTCCCTGTGTTCGACCTTGGTAGACTTGCCAAGCACAAATAGTCCACAGCATTCAAAGACTGTGGTTTTTGCTGAACAAAATTCGCCTCCTGTGCTACAGCGTTATTTATATTTATTAAAAGAGGCGAATTTTACGTTCATCAGCTACTCCTAGGGAGCAGCCCCATTTCTCTCTCTCTCTCTCTCTATATATATATATATAGGTTAATGAGTATGCTCCTTGGGTGCATATAAAAGCATGCTCCCGCCTTTTTCCACATTTTTTTCTGAAATGCAATCATGAGGGATTAACTTGAAATAATAAGTGGAATATGTGTTTCAAATTTCGTGAAAAATAAATATTCCTAGCATGCCCATAATTATTGTTTTACAAATGATATATCATATTCTTATTATTAGTAATCATTTTCACAAAAAAATAAACCTTATACAGTAAGAAATGGCCATTAGTAACAATAGAATAGATGTTAGTAATATGAATAATGAGACAATCATTTAAGGTTTACTTTTTGTGAAAATGATTACTAATAGTAAGAATATATATATATCATTTATAAAATAATATTTATTTTTATCAAATGATAGAAAACATTTGCAAAAATTTAGCGTGCTCATTACATTCCCAATGTGCACAAGGTCCATTGGATGTCTTCTATGTGTATGCATGCATGTATGTATATGGCGCCAGAGTGGAGCTAACTTAGCTTCCCCCGTCTCTTTTTTAATCTTTTTATGGCATTTTTCAAAACACCTGGGATGTTTTATATCACCTAACATCAACATATTCTCATTAAAAAATCAACTCATTTCGAGATTCTTATCACATTCACCAAGCCTATCAAGATTTAACAGTCTTAAAATTGTTGAAATCAACCCCTTCCATATAGACGGGTAAAGATTATCTATTTTTCATGAAATTTGAATATCATATTCTTTTTATTAAGATAATTTAATCCCCCATGTGTTTTTAAAAAATACCCAAAAATGTTAAAGACGGTAGAAGCTAAGTTAGCTCCCCCTAGGGCATAGACATTACCCCCGTGTGTGTGTGTGTGTGGAGGGGGGGGGGGTAAATGAGTTGTTGGACTTGTAAGCCCTTGACGACCCATTAATGTAATAAAAGTTATTGTTTATCATGTCCATCTGAAATGAATGAATTAGAATGCACTTTATTATTAAGGTCCCTCTGTACAATTAGGGTTATGTAAAAGAGATGACAATCTTTATCTAAAGACTGATTTCCAACCGATTTCTTGATGTAAGTCATCTGCATAGGAATGGAGATATGCATCTATATGCCTGAGTGTGCACATTTGGCAGATCAATAGGTTGGTGTCTAGTCAAAGTCCATATACCAGTGCGTTGGTATGTATATGAAGTCATATGGATGTATAATCTCTCGAAGGAATCATACATGTTCATTTGATGGACCGGGAACAGAGCTCACTCATGAGATATTTGGGATCAAAATGAATTCCATGCATGATTGTCTTGTTTATGAAATGAAACATGAATTTGAGATATTAATATATACTTTTGGAAAGTATATGATTATTATTATTGCCCAATTATCAATTCAGAAATCTATTGATATATTTTGAAGAAGACGGTCAGACCAGGGTTTGAACTTAAGATTTATCAAAGTCTTCCAATGCGAATGATGAATGAGTATTAGGAATACTCTTGGTTACATCTGTTGTAATGGATCATCTACCATGACACATCTATTCCGAGGGAGTGATGAAATATGATGGATTTTAGTGGCTCCATTTTGCTAGATGATTTGTGATTTAATCCAGTTAAATCACAATTCATTAGAATCCAATTTTCAATTCCAATTTCAATGTCCAAATGTTAGAATTGGTCATGGAAATGGAAATATACAAGCTCCTTGAGCTCATTTATTAGCTCCAAATTGTTTGGACTATGATTAGAAATGGTCAAAGAAACTGGATTCTGCTCACCAACACTTTGCCTAGCTCATGGAGAGTGTGATGCATTTCGTTGAGCTCACAGAGAGTGTAAAGTGTTACAGCTCGAGCTCAACATTAATAGGTGACAGTTTTTTTTGCAAAAATGGTATAAACCATGAAATACACGGATAGTATGATCTCCCCGACATTATTTTTAAATATCTGCATTTGTATCTCTGAGTCCTAATTGATTATGAGTCATACCTATTGATGTTATATTGTAATAATAATAGTTATTATTGTATAAGGGTAATTTTGTGAATAAGATTCACAAATATATCTCATTAATTAATGTGAACAATGATTCACAATAATTAATATTTATATGGATATGATTCATATAAATATTTATGTAAATATGATTTACATACTATTTCCAAGACATGAAATTGTGTGAATTTTATTTACATTAATTTTGTAGATATAAATTGGATTTACATTTAATTTTGGGAAGATTCATAAGCTTTGAGGATTATTTACATAATTTATCCGATTTTGATAATGGGATTATTAAGTTAATTAATTAATTAATAAAAAGGTAACACTCCTAACTAATTTTAGTTAAGCTAAGTAGGTGCTTACTTATTGTTAATTAGTTAATATTATTTGAAGATAAACATGAGATAATATTTATTGAATTAGGACTTTCTCTAATCTCTTGATTTAAAATCCAAGGGACTATAATATACATGTTTGATATGTGGTGTAAGTATAAAAGGAGGGAAAGGCCCTCACTTTAGGAACACAATTTTGGAGAGAAATGGTCCTTAGAAATTTTGTGCCCCTTCAGATATAGAAAAGTCTTGAGAGTCTCCATCTCTCTCAGGGCTCTTCTTGTTGCTCTAGTAGACGTTGGGGTTCATGGGAAGCAACACAATTCATCCTGGCACCCATGATAAAGACTTCTGTAGATCGGACTTGATTCGAGAGCTTTCTTCGCTTAGAAACCCATACGTCAAGAGGTAACCCTGATTTATCTCTTTTATTCATTGTGAATATCTGAAATTATATTCGAAAATTTTCCTGAGAATTTATAATTTCTGAATGCACAAATTGCTGCGCTATAATTTTTAGTTCATACGATGAACTAAGATTGTTTTAATTTGTATGTACTTCCTTCATGAGTCACCCCATGGCAGAGCCAACTTGGCTACCCTCATCATTATTTTTTAAAATTTTTTAAGTATTTTTCGATCACACCTTGGGGGATTTAGATCATTGTATGACACCGTGTTGTCATTCAAATTTTATGTAAACTGACATTTGTAAGACACTCATCAAAAATGGGTTAATTCGAAAAATCTGTGATCGATAAATTTGATGTCTTTGATGGATGGCTTAGGAATTACCGTTTTACACAAAATTTGAATAATAACATGGTATCATATAGCCATATAAATCCCCCAGGTGTTATCAAAAAAATAACTTTAAAAATAAGAAATAAAGGTGGAAGTAGTCAAGTTGGCCCCCATGGGGGTGGCCCCATTTTACCCTATATATAAGAATTGTATCTAATGGGACATGTGTCGTTTAGAGTTGGGATGTGTCCTTTCCAGCCATCCATCCAACAAAGTGAATTTTAAAAAAAAATAGAAATTCATTTTGGGAAAGATTAATGGTGACACACGTTATGGAAATACAGTAAAATCACAATTAAAACTGTTACTAAAAATATAAATATTGTTTTGGAAAGAGGATGGCACCATTCCACGATTGAAATATTATCGAATATCGTATCTAATGTCAAGAAATGTGTGTATTACTGAATGAAATTATCATTGAATTAATTAAAATGTTATTGATGAATTTGCAAATATTACATGAAATAGTATCAAATGTTACTGAAATGATGTAAAAGACATAATACTGAAATAATTTAAGATTTTGTCGATATAATTGCAAGAAATTATTTTGTAATAGTATGAAATTTTACCGAAGTAACGAAAGGAGTGTTATTTAAATAATTTACGATGTTACTGATTTAATTGCAAATATTACTAAAAATATACACTTACCTTCTCCCCCCGAAAACCCATAGTACTCTTCATTCTACTATATTAATATTAACAATCCCTATCAAATGTTACTGAAAAATATAAAGGAGTATTACCAAATTCAATATAAAAACACAAGTAAGAAATTAATAATAAACAATAAACATAAATAACTCTTCCGGTATATACAGTTGAAACAAAAGTAACACAACTATTTCAAATTAAACACATGATTTGTAATACTTCCGTAATTCAATAGTAAACTAAAAGTCTTGTCAGTAAAAAAAGGAATGTAATCCTAACCATTGATGGAAAGTGTGATCCAATGATCCATCTTAATTAATTTTATGCTCTCAACTCTCATGGGATCAATCCTCCCTCTCCCACATTTTTTTTTATTTTTTGAAATGATCCCCTAGGAGGATTTACTTAGAATAAAAGGAATATGTGTTTCAAATTTCGTGTAAAACATACTTTCCTAATATGTCTATCTGGAAGGGGTCAATTTCAGCTATTCTACGAGCGTTAAAATTTGGTAGTTTTGATGAAGGGGATAGAAGTCTCGAATTAAGTTGAATTTTGATTGACATCATGATGGTAACTGGTGACCTAGATCCTCTTAAATTTCATTTCAAGAAAAATAAAAATATTCGGGAAACATGTAGGAGCATGTAAGTCATATGCTCCAAGAGAGCATGCTCCTTTTTCCCTACATACATACCCCAACCTTTATTTTAAAAAAATTATAAAGTATTTTTAAAAATACTTGAGGAATTTAGATCATTATATGACAACATATTCTTAATTAAATTTTGAATCTATTTGACACTTCTATCCTATCCACTAAGATTGCAAATTTTAACGGTCATAGAATTACTAAAATTGACTTGTTTTAGATGGACGGGTTGGGAACGCCTATTTTCTAACAAATTTGAATAAGATCATGTTGTTATATAGTGATCAAAAACCCCCAAGTGTATTTATCGGATCCGATCCCACTACGCACTCTCGGGTGTGTGCTAATGTGTGCCTCCCCCAAATTGACATCATACACATTTTGGCCGCAATAAATTCTCGCAATCTTTCATCTCCAACTACATTTCACCAACACCCTTCATGCACTACTCTCTCTCTCTCTCTTATTTATATGCAATCCCAATCTTATTTGTCACCATGTGTATATATATGTACACACATTGTCTGTGGAGAGGAAGGGGGATAAATGAGTATGCTCTTTGGGAGCATATAAGAGCATCCTCCCACATTTTTTCCACTTTTTTATTTTTTTTGAAATGGGCCTTTGAGAGGATTTACTTAGAATAATAAGTGGAATATGTGTTTCAAATTTCGTGCAAAACATACCTTCCTAACATGTCCATCTGAAAGGGGTCAATTTCAGTTATTCTAATAGCATAAAAATTTGACAATTTTGATGGAGGGGAATGAAGTTTTGAATTAAGTTAAATTTAATTGACACCATGATGGTATATAATGACCTATATCATCTTAGGTTTCAATTCATGAAAATAAAAAATAAGTAGAAAACAAGTAGGAGCGTGTAAGTTACATGCTCTAAGGGAGCATACTCCTTTTTTCCCGTATATGTATATAACCCACCTTTATTTTTATAAAAATATAAAACATCTCTAAAAAACACATTGAGGATTTGGACCACTGTCTGACAAATGCTCTCATTCACATTTTGATTCGACTCAATACTTCTATCCTATCCACCAAGTATACAAATTTCAATTGTCACATAATTGCTGAAATTGACCTATTTTAGATAGATGGGTTAGAAACTTCTGTTTTTTACGAAATTTATAAAAGATTATGTTGTAGTATAGTGATGTAAAACTCCCAAGTGAATTTATCCAAGCTGATCCCATTGTGCTCTCGGGTGTGCACTAGGGTTGGGCAGTGGGCTGGACTGGCCTAACCCAAAATCTGACCTAAATAACCTGACACAAACCCAAATCTGAAATTTAGTGGGCGGGTAAATGAGCCCGAATTTATTATCGAGCCGGGTTTGAGCCTGAGAAGGTCCGAACCCGCAAGCCCTATAGCCTGACCTATACGATATAATTATATCCAATATATTCATGTTTGCTCCAAATACCATGTTCTAAATTTTATATCCATATTTCGAGTTTAGAATAAATACTTAGACACATTAATAATCATACACAATAGCGTTAATTGCGGACATTATTACATTAATATGCAAGATTATTACATTAATAAGAAAGAATGGAATCTTTGTCCTCAAGTGTTAGAGCATGTACAATTCTAAGTAATCAATCTGTATTGAGTCATAGTGCCCGCATCTACAATAGAATATATAATGGTGATTTGAATAATGGTTTAAGTCGTCATTTTTTACTACATTTCTATTTCCAACATACAACTAATGTCAGAATCATGAATAAGTTTGCGTGCTTAAAGTATTGAACATGCACACATGCATAAGAAACAACCAGCTAAATGCAAGAAGAATGGAACACACAATATTGATGTATATATGTGTTAAATTTGGCTGGCTCGACCCAAACCTACCCATTTTATTTGGGTTTGGTTTAGACTTGGACCTGAAATTTGAAAATAAAATGAGCCTAGACCTGACCCATTAATCCATATGCTTAAATGGACTTGGATCGGGCCAACTCAAATCCGACCGACCCGACTCGATGTTGAACCCTAGTACGCGCCCCTGTAAGACTCCCCCAGTAGCGATTGACATCACACAAAGTTGGCCGCAATAAATTCCACCAATCTTTCACATCCAACTAGTTTTCACAGACACCCCTCATGCAGAGTAATTTCTCGGACAGGGCATGCTCCAGGTGCAAATGCCCTGTCTGGGCACGAGTATTTTTTTCCCATCTTAGGCACCGATTGACGTTCCATTCGCCGATAGGCAAACGGTTCGCCGATCGGCCAATGGAACACCGATCGTGCCCTATATTTATTATTAAACTTTTTTAATTTGCCCCAAAATAAACCCCAAATTTATTATTAAACTTTTTTTAATTTGCTACAAAGTTTATTATTAAAGTTGAAATACAATTGTTATATTTTTAAGTTATGATGGAAGTTAATAGTAAATAAGATAAATATTATTTCTGAAAGAGATCCAACATCCATGTATAATTAAACAGAGAACATCTGACAAAAAGCAGATAATTCATCGTATTCATTGCAAGTGAACATGCAGAACCATTACATGAAATTACTTCCAACATTAGATAAGTCTATAAATATATCACATTCATTGCCTATGAACGCGCTCCCCGCGTAATACGCTCAGACGAGCATATTTCAGTGCTATGGTGTAATGCAAATTCGCTAAGTCAGCGTAGATATCTTCCTCCTCACCATATATATTAGTGTGCGGAGAAGTCTCGCTCTGTGAACTATCGACCATAGCAGGGGTCACAGACTGAGGCGAGTAGTCAGTGAATGGAGACTCCACCGATTGCACTTCTCGATCCAACAAACGCTCCTCCTTCGAGGGGTACTCTGTAGGGGCCTCAGATGGCCTAGACAAGGGTGGTGACTGATGCACAAAGTCGGGTGCCGGTGGTGTTGCAGAAAGTGGTCGTCGTGGTGACTGTGGGGGAGAGGCTGCTACCCCATGAGATCCATGTGTAGTGGATGGTTGACGTACTGCCAAGATTCGATTGTGTGGGGGTGGACGCACTGACTTACGGGCCGTGAAGCGTGTTTTTGCCATAACCTGCATGCATACAATTGCATATGAAATTATATATATTGAAAATATTTAGTGCTCATTAAAGAAAATATCAATTGAGAAACCACTTACCAAAAATTTCATCACGAAATATTTAATAATAGAAAAAACAAAATAAAACATCACATAAATATCAGGAACTTTATTACATTCATCAGGAAAATGTTATGAAGGATACATTTCTACTCTAGTCAAACATTTTTCATGCCCTACGCAAGATTCCTGATAATCTACCCCTACGACCTCTACTACCTCCACCAGAGGTACTTCCACTCTCCACACTTGACTCTCGCGTTTGTTCTCTAACTGAAGTTGTTCTATCAAGTTGTGAAGATCGTTGTTGATGCTGCAATGGATATTGGGGAGGATCATGTTGCTGCTGGTGTGGATACATCGGATCCGGTCGTGGCTGAGGTATACTATGGAATGGAGGTGGACGATCTTGGCTCGCATAGTATGAAAAACCAACAATAGGCTGAGGAGGATGGTTAAGCACCCCGAGACTGTCTGCGTAGGGGGGGGGGGTTGACCCCAAAAGTCATCATCTTGTGATGGTTGCGTAAGCTGAGTCTGCGTTGCAGGCCTTGCCTGAGATGGTCCGGCCTCGGCATCATGAGTACCAAAAGTGGTGGTAGGTCCATCAACAATGTAAGTTGTAGAGAAGAAAGGGACTGCTGATGGCTCATTAGAATAAGAGTACCACGGATGGTACTGTGTCATTTGATCCGTCAATCCAAAAGTATGCAATGTTGAGTCGAGCACACCGATAACATGCTGAGTTAAGCAATCCAAAAGTATGCAATGCTGAGTCGAGCAAAGTATTTGATTAATATTTAAATATATTTAATTTACTTAATTTCACTTATTAGTTAATTACATTTACTTAATCACACTTAATTACATTTACTTAATTACACTCATTATATAATTACACTTATTAGAAATAAATAAATATATTAGAATTAACTTAATTGTTAATTACAAGATAATAAAAATACTTAATTAGAATTAATAGTTAAATACAATTAATGTACTTGATTATACTTATTTGTTAATTACATTTACTTAATTACAATTACTTACATTTACTTAATTACACTTATTAGTTTATTACTGTTAAGAAATGTAAATTGTGTGTTTATTCCAATGGGTCTAGGAGTCCTTATATAGGAAAATCCTAGAAACCCTAGAGAGTACAGTATAGTGGTAAAATACTGAAATACCCTTGTGGGGTTACGATAGAAGAACAAAATGTATTTTCTAACACTGCCCCTTAAGTTGGAGCATATCCATCAATCATGCCCAACTTGGAAGTTATCCATAAGAGACACTTCTTTGGTAGTGCTTTAGTAAAAATGTCAGCAAGTTGAAGATCTGTAGAGATATGTGGGGTGACGATCTGCCCTCCTTGTATTGCATCTCGAATGAAGTGACAGTCAACTTCAATGTGCTTCGTCCGTTCATGAAATACTGGATTGGTGGCAATGTATGTAGCAGACTTGTTATCGCAGTATAGCGGTGTAGGAGTAGTAGCAGGGAACCCAAGATCTCGTAGAAAAGATACAAGCCACGTAATCTCACAGACAGCATGGTCCATTGCCCTATATTCCGCCTTTGCACTTGATCTAGAGACCACAGTTTGCTTCTTGCTTCGCCATGTAACAAGGTTACCACCAACAAACATAGCATAGCATGTAATGGATCGTCTGTCCTCAGGAGAACTGGCGTAATCAGCATCTGCATAAGCAGTGATATCAGTATGACCGTTGGTCCTATAGATGAGTCCTCGCCCTGGTGATTCCTTCAAGTATTGAAGGATCAGAAGGACATCCTACCAATGACTATAAAGTGGTCTTTCCATGTGGCGGCTGGCTCTGTTTACATCATAAGATATATCAGGCCTAATAACGGTGAGGTAGATTAGTTTACCCATGAGGCATCTATATCGTGTAGTGTCTTCAAACTCAGAATCGGCGGATGTAGCGTGTTTTCATACCTCTACACGGATGCCAGATGGTTTGCATCCAAGTAAGCCGACTTCCGTAAGGATATCCAAGCAGTATTTCCGTTGTGATAGATGTAACCCTTCAGCAGTGCGTATTACCTCAATACCAAGAAAGTACCGGAGTTGTCCAAGGTCCTTGGTGATAAAAACCTTCTGAAGGAAGGCCTTGGTCTCTAGAATTCCGTTGTCATCGTCACCAGTGACCACCATGTCATCAACATAGACATCAAGTATCACAGTGCCAGTAGATCGTCGTCTAATAAACAAAGAGTAATCAGATGTTGTCTTATGAAAGCCAAGAGAGCTGATTTCAGTGGTAAGCCTATCGAACCAAGCTCGAGGACTCCACTTTAGGCCATAGATGGCCTTACGAAGTCGGCACACATACTCCCCCTTGACGGAGTAACCTGGCGGCTGCATCATTGATGAATACTCATTCATCACTCTTTATTCTGATATTTTGGCTACAAAAACCTTTGCAAATGCATGTAGATATGTGTAAATAGAAATAATTACCAAAAGCATGCATTGTGTAAAAACCTATAATTAGCATGTTTTTGTGCAAAAATAAAAGAATAAAGATTAAAAAGAAAAAGAGAGAAATATTTAGAATAAATATTGAGCAACCTAACCCAAGGGAGGGCTCAGCATGGGCCTGACCGCATAAAAGCCAAAGTAGAGGGAGATAGGGGCTCATGTGTGTAAATATATATGTAAATAAAATAAAAGTATTTTCCTCACAAAAAATAGGTTTGTAAATATTTGTATATATTTATAAATATAAAATCAAAATAAAAATTTAAAAATTAAAAAGAAAACAAAAACACCTCTTGTATAGTCATCTTGTACATAGAACCACCTTTATATTTATTTAACCTTATAAATAAATAAAATTAATTTCTAAAATTTTTGTAAATATTCTATATTATATAGTGTAAATAAACAAAATAAAAACAATTAAAACAAAAACAAAATAAAAATAACAAAATTAAAAACACAAAAATATATTGTAAATATACCATGTATATGAATGTATATATTTATTTATTTCACCTATGTATATAAATAATTAAAATAAAAATCTCTTTTTATTCCTTATTTTATAATGAAAATAAATAAAATATAAAATAGGAATAAAATTGCATAAAAATAATAATTAAAAAAATCAAAAATTAAAAACCCTATATAGTGAACATATACCTATATATAACATATTATGTACATACCCTATTTTTATTTTGAAAAATTAATTAAAAATCACAAAAAATAGAAAAAAATTAAAACAAAAATATTTTATGTTTTGACTTTTTAATAAATCGGCCATTTGCTATTTTTAAATGATTTTACAAATCATTTCCAAACGGCCTCTTCTCATTGGTCCACGGGGATTGTTGACCGCCCGGTCAACTCCCCCCTGTGGACCACCTCCCGCGGGTCTGGTTCGAGAACCCGATTTCCTCCATTTATTACCGCCAGACCCGATCACCATTTAGCCTAACCCAGGGTCCTAATCACTCCCCAGGTATCAGGGAATCTCGCCCGACATAGATCCTAGGGATCCGTGCTCCATGGAGCCGGACCCGAGCCATCTTTCCCGGACCTGCACCCATACATAAGCTGAGCTCCGCCACCCTCATTTCGCATCTTTGGTCATTTGATTCCACCCCCAGTGAGCTCCAGAGTGTGCGCGAGAGTGACAGCTCGCGTCCGGTGCTGTCGAAGCGAGGAGAGGAAGAGAGACCACTGATCCGGCGAGCTTCGCCGCCGTTGCTCCGCCACCAGCTGGAGCTCGAGCCTCGGAGGGAGATGCTCCTCGAGGCGAAGACTCAGAGCTTCCTAAGCTCGTCCCCAGTCTACTCATCCACCCAGGTAATCTCGTAGGACCTTCTTTTTCTTTGATTTTACATTTTGCCCAAATCGCCGCTCCGCCGTATTTCGCCGATTCCGACCGCTCCATAGATAGACTCGATCATCGGAATCCACAGTCATCTTCGCCTTACTCCTACGCGCCTTCTCCATCCCTCCTTCCAACCCAGCTCGCACAGGAGCTGGGATTCGAGCTCCACCGTCTCCCCTTCGCCGGAGCTCGTCCATCTCGCCCCATCGTCCACCGTCACCCCGCCTAACCGGGTCGAGGCAGTTTGCCCTCGACCCGCGAGTCTTCTGGTCATCTTTGCAGGTACTACCCCAGCCATCTGAGAGCTCGGGTCATTCGGACCAGAAGGCTTCCTCCGCCGTCCTCGCCGGGGCTCATCAGAGCTCGGCTGGATCATCGGAGCCCACCGCCAGCTGCGGGACACCATTGCGGAGCTTCTCCGACCTTCAGGCGCAGCAGAGGAGCCTCGGAGCGAGGCCACTAGGCCGGCGAACTTCGTCGGTCATCTGTTCTTCGAGCATCCTCCTCCTCCGTTCGATCAGCCCTCCAGCTCCAGACTTCATCGGGGCCGTCCATCTTAGGAGCAGCAGTCACCGCCCGATCTCAAGAGGACCGATCCCAGCCATCCGATGCACAAGGGTTAGCCACCTGCGCCCTACACCGTCCGATCGCCCACGTGGAGGAACCCTCGCCATCGGATTCGCCCAAGGAGTCCAGCTGTGGAGCGGCCGCAGTTCCCCACCGTCGGATGCGCCACGTGCCCTCCATCCAGCCGGTCTGCGTAATAAAGGGTAAATTACCCTTAGGCCCTTCTGTTTATTGCATTTCGTAGTTAGTTCTGTAATTAGTTAATCCAGTTTTTTAGTTTTTGTGATTATTGCATAGAGGACCCCGTACTCTACTTAGTTTGCATTTATACCCCTGTGCGTTGTACGACACGTGCATCGACACGTGATTTTCTGGTTTATTTGCAATATAGGCCCTGCAGTTCTGGTTGTTCATCAATGAATGAAAGTTTTTAACTATTTACATTTATACCCCTGTGTGTGATACATTTGAACATGTGCGTGATTTTTTGGGTATTTTGCGAATAGATCCCTGGACTTTTGGTACCTGTTACCAATAAGCGCAGGGAACTTATTTTTATTACATATGGGTCCCTGAGTGCCCCAGACATGTGCGAGGCACGTATTTCGCTGGGTTAATTGTACCAGACCCCCCAGGCTCTTGGGTATTTGCACTTTGGTCCCTGTGCACAGTGCCCCCTCTTTATTTTTTAATAAAATAGCAAATCACCCTCCAAATTTAATGAAAATTGGACACATGGCTCCTACCATGATGTAAAATTTTCTATAAATTTTGGAGACATTTTCGTCACTGTTTGATATTTTTAAAAATTCAAAAACATATATTTTCTTCACTGTCTAACTTTAAAAATCACAAAAAAATATTAAATAGTGTCTAAAAATTACAAAAAAATTGTTTATCGTCTATTTCGTTGTGTTTGATTTTCTAGCCAATTTTGGCTATTTTTCATTACTGAAAACCACTAAAAATTGAAAACACTTAAAAACTTATAAAAATTCTAATAATTAAACCAAAAACCCAAAAATAATAAACTAGGTGCCTAAATTTTCCTTGTTTTAATCTCTTTACAGGAAAATTACCTCCCTTTTAGCTTGGCTGGACAGTACCTACTGTTTTAGTCACTTTTTGATTTTTAGAAAATTAAATAAACATCAGAAAATTCTCAAAAATTCACCAAAAACACTAAAAATTATAAAATACATAAAAATATTTTTGTTTGAATTTTTGGTTGATTTTTAATGCTTTTAATAAATTGTTGAAGTGTGTGTTTATTTACTTTTCTTATTTTCTTAATACATTAAAAATCCAAAAAAATATTAAATAATTAAAAACCACCAAAAACATTTGCTTCTTTTATTTTATTTCTCTTTTTGACTACTTCGTAGGCCGAGAGGCCAACCCGTGCTCCTTGAGTTCGACCCTGGTCGCTATACCAGGTTAATATAATAGCAGGACCGCTATCTTATTTTTGATTAATTTTATCTCTCTTGGTGGTCTATTTTTCTTGATTGTTCGCATTTGATTGCTTGGGTCGCAACGACCGTTTAGCACCTTTATCCGAGTAGTCATTTTTGCGTTCATCAGAATGGCACCGTTGCCGGGGAGCACGGCTTAATAGTTTTATTTTCATTTTTGTTTTCGCGGCTCTTTCAGAGCTCGCGGCTTTTTCGCGGCTTTTGTCTATATTTTTTGTTTGTTTTATTTTGCTTTATTTTCTTTTCTTTTGTCTTTATTTTTTGTTTTATTTTGAGTGTTTATTTTATTTTGCATTTTTGCATATATACCCTCATTTTATTTCCATTTATTTCTCTTATCATTATTTGATTATTTTGGTCTGACCACTTGTCTCTGTTTCTTGCAAGGGCCTGAGGACCGCGGAGGTAACTTTCGAGGAGCCGACGCAACCGCAGGACTTGGAGGCGGCTCCTTTCTTTACAGAGCCGCAGGAGAGAGCGAGAGAGAGCTGAGTGGGAGAGGAGTAGATTAGGTTTTATTTTTCTTTTTATTTTATTATTATTGTAATAATACAGGTACTCAGAGACTAGACACTTGGACTCTTTGACTTAGCGGGTCTGTTTAGCCGAGCACCGGTGTGCTCGGGGGACCCTTAGGAGTTTTTCGCGGTTTTTCTCGCGGTTTTGTTTTTCTTTCCTTTTTACTGCCTTTTCCGGTGTTTACGCAGTTTTTGATCGAGCCCCTAGATTTAGGATTTTATACTTGCTTGTGCCGTAATTAGTAGGGTCCCCACACTTAATTATCTTCCTGCTCCTATAGTACGCTTAATTGGACCTACTAATAATCAATTAATAAAAATAACTGACTCATTTTCCTTCGTGGCTTACGTGCCGTAGTCTACCCCACAAAGCGCTTTCTCCTACCCCCGATTTGTCGGGCAGAGGAGGGGTAGACCAAGACCGGACCTTTGGCCTGTAGGACGGTGACCAATTAGACGGTTCTGCGAGTAGAATTGCTGATCTAGGACTCGGTTTTCATCGTTGCATCATTTAGGTAGTTTAATTTCTGTCTTTACATTTATGCGCGGATCATATTGCATATAGAGTGCTGGAGACAGGTACGTCTTTCTGACTTTGCATGCATCATTGATTTATCGTGCATCGGCTTTTTCGTCTTCTCCCCACTGTTTTGGACTAAATAATCAGGAGAACCGAAAAATTTGTTAGGCGTTTGTTTTCATTTGAAAAATATTAAAAAGAAAAACCATAAAATTGGGACTGGCTAAAACTATTGACCCTAAAAGACGCTCACCTGAAAAATTTGTCTTGGGGAGAGCAACCCCCTCCTTGTTTGGTTTGATTGCGCGAGAGAGTGACCCGCACCCTAGGTAGAGCCCTCCGGTGCTATTTCCAGCTGACTACCGACTCTTCCGTGCGGGCCAGTCGGTTGGGATAGTATCGGGTATCCTAACAGGTCACGTAAGTGCTCTGATATCTTGTGTGTTCACCTAATAAAAATTGACAAGATAATTTGACCGAGCTTTTACGGTCTTCAGTTCGCGTTGCGTTGGTGAACCGGGGGTTTGCATTCTAATCATAGTTTTTCCAGATCTCATCCGCACTACTCGACCAGATCACGATGATGGGTAGACGCTCTCTTAGGCAGCCTCTGGCTGCACCTCTTTCAGGCACGTCTACCCAATCATCTAGGTTGGCCCGCGAGAGCCTAGACCAATTCTCCGAGCCCGAGTACGATTCCGCCCTGTTCCCCCTCGACCCCCTTTCTTTCGGTTATGAGAGATATGATCCAGAGGAGAGAATAGCAGATTTGACAGCACCTGAGTATGGCTCATTTGATTTTGCAGACGTCATGGCCGGTAGTTCAGAGGACCGCTCCAGGACAGAGCACATCGTGATGGACCAGGGAGCGATCAACTCCACCCTGATCGCCTCGTTAGAGATAGTGCAGCAGTAGCTGAGGGATCAGGGAGCTTTCATGATTGAGATGAGGAGAGAGTTGGAGCGACTCAGAGCAGAGAGAGATCAGAGCGAGCCTGAGGATGGACCATATGTAGAGGCACGAGCCGTAGCAGCAGCCGCCGCCGCCGCAGCAGCAGCCGCCGCGGTAGGAGGACCACCGAGACCGATGCGGGAGTTGCACAACCCCGGATCTACACTGATGCATCATTGGGTGGTGGTACCTGCTATCGTGGGGGACTTCAAGTTCCCCCCGAACACCCAGCAGATGCTTCCCCGTTTTCACGGACTTGCCACCGAGGAGCCCCATCTCCACCTCCAGGAGTTCTTGATGATCTGCAGTACTGTCCATGACCGCCATGTGGACCAGGATACGATTCGGATGATCGCCTTCCCCTTCTCACTAGCAGACAGAGCAGCCACCTGGCTGAAGCATTTGGGGAAGTTTGTTTACACCTGGGAGCAGCTCCGCACCGAGTACTTGAACAAGTACTATCCACTCGGGCGGATGAATGCAGCGAGGGCCCTGATCAGCAACTTCTCCATGCTCCCCAACGAGCAATTCCATGAGGCATGGGAGAGGTTCCGAGAGCTCACAGACCGATGCCCGCACCATGACATCTCGAAGCTGAATCTTGTGCAGAGCTTCTTCAGCGGGCTGACACCAGAGCTCCAGGGCTTGGTGAACGCTTCTTGTGGCGGGTCATATTTCGCCAAGGATCACGACCAGGTCTGGGCCATCTTCGAGGAGATGGCCGAGAACTATATGGTGATGTCTCAAACCCGGTTGTATACACAGAGCAGACCCCAGCAGCAGCCAGGACCCGTGCAGTACCAGAGGATAGCACGGGTCGATGCCGGTCCATCCAGTTCATCCGCAGTTGCAGCAGCACAGGCAGAGTCATCCGCTGCGGATATGGGTATCATCAGCGAGAAGTTGGACCGCATGGAGCTGATCGAGAAGAAGCAATGCCAGGGCATCACTCAGATGGAGCAGATGGCACAGACTGTGAGCGACATGAAGACCCAGCTCATGTGTCTCCAGGAGGCACAGACGGCTTCCCAGCCCCGTCTTCAGTCGCGAGGCGATACAGGCGGCAACAGCAGCTCGTCCCAGCGCTCCAGCTCCTTTCAGCAGCCTAGACAGGTTCACCTTGTACAGGTGGAGCTGTACCAGCAGCAGCAGTCCTCTTACCAGTCACCACCATCTCCAGACTTGCAGATGGTGGTATACCAGCCGGATCAGCCTCTGGCAGTACTCCCGCCAGCCCAGTTCGATGCAGAGCCGTTGATGGATGTCAACGGGATTTGGTATGCCCGCCCCCAGCCTGGGATCCGACGAGACCATCCCAGATTCAGGTGGGGGAGTGGAGGTACCCAGCCCCAGCAGCAGTCATCCGATCAGGGAGGGCAGTATGGCCAGCAGAGGGATCACCAGCAGCAGCAGCCCCCAGCTTACCAGCCACACCAGCAGTCGTCCTTCGTTCCTCGTCCCTATCAGCAGCAGGGACAGTCTTGGAGACGTGAGCAGTAGGCTCACCAGCCACACCAGCAGCAGCATCCTTCCTCCTACCCCTCTCAGCACCAGCAGCACCAGTTCCAGCAGCCTCAGCACCAGATTGGCTACCCGTCGGGCTCCCATGAGAGCCCCGCCTTGGACGACATAGCCCGCATCCTCACGGACCAGCAGGCTACCTTTCGACGGGAGATGGACGAGTTCCGCCAGGAGATGCGGGACCTGGTGAGAGGGAAGGCTGCCATTCCTGCACAGATAGAGCCGAATCCGAATAGCCTGAAGAGGAAATCTGAGCAGGTAGTTTCCACTGAGCATGCCACTCCTAGTGATCCATTTGATGATATGTCTTCAGATCTGTTTGATGCTGATTTTGTTACACTTAGGAGCGGTAGAGCACCAGCAGGCGGCGCCTCGTCTGAGCGACGACTCGAGGATCCACCCAGGGCGCTAGATGAGGAGGAGGAGAGCGGTACTGATGCCGCACACGATGATGATGGTGGTACTGATGCCACCAAGGATGCTGATTCCACCGGCGGTACTGAGGCCGCCGCTTCACCAGTTCGAGGAGGTGGTGCTGATGCCACCAGAGTAGCCGAGCCAGCCCGCGGTACTGAGGCCACGAGACGTCCTGCAGCAGAGCCAGCCCGAGGTGGTACTGAGGCCACCGGTGTTCGTTTTGATAGAGATGTTGTTTTACCTTCTGTTAATGTACCTCAGAACACTGTTGTGAATAAAGGAAAAGGTTTAGTTTCTTCTGGTCCCACTGTGGTGATTGATGTATGTGCGGGTCCGGCCGTCGAGCCGTCTAGACCTCTTCCTAGTCCTTAATCTGAGAAGGACCCTGTGGTCCCCTTCCCTAGAGCCCTTTAGATGGGGAAGGGGAAGAAAAGAGAAAAATACCCAGAAAAGAGAGAGCAGGAGGAGTTCAGCCAGAGCATGATCGACAGATTTCACATACAGCTGACCCTTCAGGAGGCTTTGCAGCACATCCCCCTTCTTCAGCGATCTTTGAGAGATAGGACCACAGTCAGGAGGAGGAGGAGGAACCATCATTCAGAGATACATGTGCTGACGAAAGCCACGTGCTTCGCGATCCAGAACCGTCTGCCGACCAAGAGGCCAGATTCAGGAGCCCCGTATGTCAGATGTCAGATTAGAGAGCAGAGGTTCGACCGTACTCTATTGGATAGCGGATCGTCTATCAACCTCCTTCCGACAGCCCTTCTTGACTGCTTTGAGTTGGGCACTCTTCGACAGAGCAGAACAGTCCTTCAGTTTGCTGATCGATCTGTCAAGAGGCCGAAGGGGTTGTTACGAGACGTTATCGTCACTATTCAGGGCCTGCAATTCCCCGTGGACTTCGTAGTGTTGGACATGGAGATCCCTGATTCAGTGGCCGATACCCCCATCATCCTCGGTCGTCCGTTCTTGGCCACGGCCAAGGCGGTGACTGATCATGATAGCGGGAAGGTATACTTTCACGTCGAGGGTGAGAGTGTGCAAATAGAGACGGTCGAGGACTACAGAGCCAGAGAGAGAGCATGCTCCGAGACCAGCACAGATACAGAGCAGCTGACAGAGGCCGGGTTAGACATCCACCAGGACTGTGATTTTGTGATCATAGATGATGAGGCAGCATGGGCAGACCCTTCAGCACAGGCCATCCTCTCATTTCCAAAAACCACTGATGCAGAGATGACAGCAGAGGAGAGCTTGGAGAGCACAGCCCTGGTCCAGGATACTACAGAGGCAGCAGAGCCGGTTCTCGACCGCGACACGATTTCTAGTAATGGTGGTGCTGAGGCCACCTTGTGTGATGGTGGTACTGATGCCACCTTGTTTGATGCAGATCCCTCGGATTTAGAGTCTGATTGGGCAGATTGTGATGACCAGATGCCAGACATGAGTCCACCTGAGCCTACAGATGAGGAGGAGGTAGAGGCAGAGCAGATCAGAGACAGTACAGTTGAGCAGCCTCCTCCAGATCCAGTTTGCGAGAGTTCGTATTCTTTCTCCCAGGCAGATTTGGCAGATTTAGCAGCATTCACACATCTTCTTCCGAAGCCAGATTTGCCAGCACCCAGCTGTACAGAGCTGAAGCCGCTCCCTACTTCGCTGAAGTATCGGTTCCTTGCGGGCGAACCTGAGATGCACCCAGTCATCATCTCCGTCGATCTGACTGGAGAGCAAGAATCTCGTTTGATGGGGGTTCTTGAAAAGAACCGCAAGGCAATCAGATGGAGCGTAGCAGATCTCCATGGGATTAGTCCATCAGTGTGCTCCCACCATATTTATCTCGAGGAGGGGGCGAAGCCGTCGCGTGAGTTCCAGCGGCGACTGAACCCCAACCTGAGAGAGGTCGTGATGAAGGAAATATCAAAATGGTGGAGTGTAGATTTCATTTATCCCATTTCCGACTCCAAGTGGGTCAGCCCCTTGCATGTGGTGCCCAAGAAGACGGGCATCACAACTGTGATCAGTGAGTCAGGAGAGGAGATTGCTACACGAGTACCTACCTCTTGGAGGGCCTGTGTTGACTACAGGAGACTCAACCAGGCCACCAAGAAGGACCATTTCCCCCTGCCTTTTATTGACCAGATCATTGAGAGACTGGCAGGGAAGAGCCATTATTGCTTCCTGGATGGGTACTCGGGCTACAATCAGGTGGCCATCGCTCCTGAGGATCAGGAGAAGACCACCTTTACATGTCCCTTTGGTACATATGCCTTTCGACGCATGCCATTTGGGCTATGCAATGCCCCTGCGACTTTTCAGAGGTGCATGTTGTCGATCTTTTCGGACATGGTAGGGGAGTGTCTGGAGGTCTTCATGGACGATTTCTCGGTCTACGGCGACGGATTCGACTCCTGTCTTGACTGCCTAGATCGAGTACTCCAGCGATGTATTGAGTTCCATTTGGTTCTATCTTGGGAGAAGAGTCACTTCATGGTGACTCAAGGGACGGTGCTTGGCCACATCATCTCCAACAGGGGCATGGAGGTTGATCCGGCCAAGGTTGATGTCATTAGAAAACTCGCACCGCCGTCCAATTTGAGGCAGCTACGGTCATTCCTGGGGCACGTTGGATTTTATAGGAGATTTATTCAAGATTTCAGCAGGATTGCCCGACCGTTGACTGACCTCTTGACGAAAGACACTGAGTTCCTTGTCGATGACAAGTGTCTTTCATCCTTTGCGACTCTCCAGCAGTGTGTGATTGAGGCTCCTGTCCTCCAACCGCCTGATTGGTCTCTCCCATTCGAGATCATGACGGATGCCTCTGATTTTGCCGTAGGGGAGGTGCTGGGATAGAGGAGGGATGGAGTTCCATTTGCTATCCACTACGCTAGCCGCACATTGGATTCCGCCCAGCGGAATTACACGGTCACAGAGAAGGAGATGCTAGCCGTAGTGTTCGCCCTAGATAAGTTTCGATCTTATATCATTGGATCTAGAGTGACTTTGTACACAGATCACACCGCCATCAGATACCTCATGGCAAAGAAGGATGCCAAGGCCAGACTTACTAGATGGATCCTTCTACTCCAGGAGTTCGACATTGAGATTAAGGATAAGCCTGGAGTCAAGAATGTGGTGGCGGATCATCTCTCCCGTTTAGAGCAGCCTGAGGAGTCTGAGCAGATTGATCCCATTCGAGATACCTTCCCAGATGAGGCGATCCTTGCTATCGCCTCACTCACGTGGTATGCCGATATTGTGAACTTTCTCGTTGCTGGGAAAGTCCCACAAGATTGGCACAGGCAGAGGCTTGAGACCTTCCTTGCGAAGGCCAAGTCCTACCACTGGGAGGATCCCATCCTTTACCACGAAGGAGGGGATAGCGTCTGGCGTCGGTGTATTCCTCAGGAGGAACACCATAGCGTCCTCACTTATTGCCACAAGCTTGAGGCAGGAGGACATCATTCTGGGAGGAGAACGACACAGAAAGTGCTCCAATCCGGCTTGTGATGGCCTACCCTCTTCAAGGACTCTGATGAGTTCGTGAAGAGGTGTACTGACTGTTAGAGGATGGGCACTTGTGGACAGCGTGATATGATGCCGATGCAGCCCATTCACTTCTGTGAGGTTTTTGACGCATGGGGCATCGATTTCATGGGTCCATTCCCTAAGAGTCAGGGATTTGAGTACATTCTGTTGGTCGTGGATTATGTTAGTCGTTGGGTTGAGGCTATCCCCGCCCGAGCCATTGATGCGAGGATAGTTTGCAGATTTTTGAGGAAGCACATCATCACGCGGTTCGGGGTTCCACGAGTTCTGATTTCTGATGGGGGGTCTCATTTCATCAACGACCAGGTGAAGGCCCTTGCTAGCGAGTTCGGTATAGACCATCGTGTTGCTACAACTTACCATCCACAGACGAATGGTCTAGCCGAGGTGTCGAATAGGGAGATCAAGACTATATTGCAGAAAGTCGTCCGCCCTGACTGAAAGGATTGGTCACAGCTTTTGGACTCGGTCTTATGGGCATATAGGACGTCTTTCAAAACTCCATTAGGCACATCTCCCTTTCGCCTCGTATATGGCAAGCCGTGCCACTTACCTGTTGAGCTGAGGCACAAGTCACTTTGGGCAGTTACATATATTCTTATGGATCCAAATGGTATGGGAGACCAGAGGAGGGCAGAGTTAGCCGCCCTGGAGGAGCTTAGAGATACAGCTTTCTCAAACAGCCTACAGTATAAGGAGAGAGTGAAGGAGTGGCATGATTCTCATATCAGCCACAAGCATTTTGAGATTGGACAGAGAGTATGGTTGTTTGATGCGAGGCTTCGTTTGTTTCCAGGGAAGCTACAGAGCAAATGGAAGGGACCCTACTTGGTCAGAAAGGTACACGACAACGGTAGCATTGATATATCCGAGTTGTCTTCTGAGAGTACCTTTCGAGTGAACGGCCAGCGGCTCAAGCCATTTCTAGATCATGAGCCGCGGGTCGCTGATCTTGCCCCTATTCATTTTGCGTGAGATGTGGTCTTTGACTCATAGCTAAGGCATCTCACGCCCGAGTTTCACTGATCTTCCGCCTTGTATAGATCCAGATGTCCATATCATTACATTCTTTAGTCCCACATCCCTTTCTTCATCTTGTGATTATGCTATACTTAGGGTGCACTTTACCCTAAGTATAGGGGGGATGTGAGACCTTTGGGTATTTCTTTTGTTTCTGTCTACCCCTGTTTTTGCTGCCTATACTTAGGGATATTTCACCCTAAGTATAGGGGGGTAGACCCTGTACATTCTCCACTCGGTTTTTCCCTTAGTATACAGCCTGCTATACTTAGGATTACTTGATCCTAAGTAATGGGGGAAGACCCGAGACCCTCTTGACTTTTCTATTTCATTTCGTCTTTGTATATAGCCTTTCTTTTCACTTCCCTATACCTAGCATGAGTTATGTCTTCTTCATCGCTCTTGACTCTTAGGACATCGTTCGAGCTAAGTATAGGGGGGGTGTTTATATTCCATATATACTTTAGCCATAACTCGTACTTTGTGTGAGTGTGTTAATAAATAAAATGGCTAAAAATCACAAAAATTAAAAAGTTTTCATGTACATAAACTTCTTTTATTTGCACATAAATAGCTAGTGTACAAATTATTTCTGTAAAAATTATTTCAAAAATCTTTTGTGTAAAGCTTGTGTAAATATTTTCTTATCAAAATTATGTATATAGTACAAAATTTTTCCAAAATGTTTTGAAAATCAAAAGTTTGCAAAAATCTTGTGTAAATTTGTGTAAATATCTTTTTGCAAAATTTGCACTTCATGCATCATCTATACATGATTTCAAAACATTTTCAAAAATTTTGCATGTTTGTAAAATTTGTGTAAATAAGCATCTTTTGTACATATGTATATAGTTTTTCTGGATGATAGTTGACATTTAAACTAACCTGGAATCAAATTGAGGAATGGAGCTTGATTAAGATCTTAATCCACCTAATTTCTAAGAGGAACCTTATAGGGCTTAGGTTTAAGGCTTTTCAGGTCCATGGTGACTTAATTCTTTGAGTCCACTAGGCTATGATCACATGTCATCTCAATGAGCCTAAGTAGAGCACTTAACAACAACACATGACTCATATAGATTATGGCTTTACTTGGACACCAACACTATGCACCGAGCTCTCTACGGATGAGGTAGTGAGGAGGCAGTCTTCCTTGACTTGGGGTAGCATATGAGGGTAGTACTTCTAGGCGGAACCTCTCTTCTTCTTTTAGTGAAGGAAGTGCGTCTCAACTTGGTCTGGTTGCCATGAGGTCTAACGACGGGAGTTGTGGGTTGCAATAAAGCTTCAAAAGAGGGATAGTCTACTGGCTCAAGAGGAAAAACTCCTTGTATATATGCTGCACATGTATATGTTGTATAGATGCACTCGAAAAAAAAAATGTGCAAAAAGAAAATAACTCCAAAAAAGTGGTGGGTCTGAGAGAAAATGATAATCCCACCGGAGTATGTATATAGAGTGCAATAAGCAAAGCTTATTTCATGATCCACCTGATGTAGCTTGCAGCAGGGAGACTTGGCTACACTGGTCAAGCTCCCAAGGGTACTTGGCTACACTGGCCTTGACCCATTCTCTTCTTCCTCCTCTTCTTGAGCCGGTTGAATTTGAACTTAGAAGGGAATACCCCGCTCCTCGAGGAAAGAGTGGCCAGATTGAGGTCATAGAGTTACCTTGTTGGGGAGGGTAGTCAAGTTGCCATTTCTGAGGTGGAGAGCTTAGACTTCACATTCACAGGACAAGAAAAGATTCATGGTCTTCAGGGTTTGTGATTGATGACTTGTTCTGATCTGGAGCATTGAGGAGACTTGGTTATAGAATAGTGGAACTTAGAGGCTGTTGAGTTTTAGACTTAAGTCCAAACAAGGTTCCGACACATTAATAATCCAAAGATCTGATCGAGCTCCATACCTTAATTTAATGAAGGCAAGTTTAATAATCAGTTGTGATCCATGTACATTCTCTTCTTCTTTTTCTTTATTTCTTTTTTTTCACTTCTTTTCCCAAATAAGTGTTTGCTAAGGGACTAGCAAAGTTAAGTATAGGGGGGTGATGAATACTCATTCATCACTCTTTATTCTGATATTTTAGCTACAAAAACCTTTGCAAATGCATGTAGATATGTGTAAATAGAAATAATTACCAAAAGCATGCATTGTGTAAAAAACTATAATTAGCATGTTTTTATGCAAAAATAAAAGAATAAAGATTAAAAAGAAAAAGAGAGAAATATTTAGAATAAATATTGAGCAACCTAACCCAAGGGAGGGCTCAGCATGGGTCTGACCGCATAAAAGCCAAAGTAGAGGGAGATAGGGGCTCATGTGTGTAAATATATATGTAAATTAAATAAAAGTATTTTCCTCACAAAAAAATAGGTTTGTAAATATTTGTATATATTTATAAATATAAAATCAAAATAAAAATTTAAAAATTAAAAAGAAAACAAAAACACCTCTTTGTATAGTCATCATGTACATAGAACCACCTTTATATTTATTTAACCTTATAAATAAATAAAATTAATTTCTAAAATTTTGTAAATACTTTATATTATATAGTGTAAATAAACAAAATAAAAACAATTAAAACAAAAACAAAATAAAAATAACAAAATTAAAAACACAAAAATATATTGTAAATATACCATGTATATGAATGTATATATTTATTTATTTCACCTATGTATATAAATAATTAAAATAAAAATCTCTTTTTATTCCTTATTTTATAATGAAAATAAATAAAATATAAAATAGGAATAAAATTGCATAAAAATAATAATTAAAAAAATCAAAAATTAAAAACCCTATATAGTGAACATATACCTATATATAACATATTATGTACATACCCTATTTTTATTTTTGAAAAATTAATTAAAATCACAAAAAAATAGAAAAAATTAAAACAAAAATATTTTATGTTTTGACTTTTTAATAAATCGGCCATTTGCTATTTTTAAATGATTTTACAAATCATTTCCAAACGGTTTATTCTCATTGGTCCACGGGGATTGTTGACCGCCCGGTCAACTCCCCCTGTGGACCACCTCCCGCGGGTCTGGTTCGAGAACCCGATTTCCTCCATTTATTACCGCCAGACCCGATCACCATTTAGCCTAACCCAGGGTCCTAATCACTCCCCAGGTATCCGGGAATCTCGCCCGATATAGATCCTAGGGATCCGTGCTCCATGGAGCCGGACCCGAGCCATCTTTCCCGGACTTGCACCCATACATAAGCCAAGCTCCGCCACCCTCATTTCGCATCTTTGGTCATTTGATTCCACCCCCAGTGAGCTCCAGAGGGTGCGCGAGAGTGACAGCTCGCGTCCGGTGCTGTCGAAGCGAGGAGAGGAAGAGAGACCACTGATCCGGCGAGCTTCGCCGCCGTTGCTCCGCCACTAGCTGGAGCTCGAGCCTCGGAGGGAGACGCTCCTCGAGGCGAAGACTCAGAGCTTCCTAAGCTCGTCCCCAGTCTACTCACCCACCCAGGTAATCTCGTAGGACCTTCTTTTTCTTTGATTTTACATTTCGCCCAAATCGCTGCTCCGCCGTATTTCGCCGATTTCGACCGCTCCATAGATAGACTCGATCATCGGAATCCACAGTCATCTTCGCCTTACTCCTACGCGCCTTCTCCATCCCTCCATCCAACCCAGCTCGCACAGGAGCTGGGATTCGAGCTCCACCGTCTCCCCTTCGTCGGAGCTCGTCCATCTCGCCCCATCGTCCACCGTCACCCCGCCTAACCGGGTCGAGGCAATTTGCCCTCGACCCGCGAGTCTTCTGGTCATCTTTGCAGGTACTACCCCAGCCATCTGAGAACTCGGGTCATTCGGACCAGAAGGCTTCCTTTGCCGTCCTCGTCGGGGCTCACCAGAGCTCGGCTGGATCATCGGAGCCCACCACCAGCTGCGGTACACCATTGCGGAGCTTCTCCGACCTTCAGGCGCAGCAGAGGAGCCTCGGAGTGAGGCCACTGGGCCGGCGAACTTCGTCGGTCATCTGTTCTTCAAGCATCCTCCTCCTCCGTTCGATCATCCCTCCAGCTCCAGACTTCATCGGGGCCGTCCATCTTAGGAGCAGCAGTCAGCGCCCGATCTCAGGAGGACCGATCCCAGCCATCCGATGCACAAGGGTTAGCCACCTGCGCCCTACACCGTCCAATCGCCCACGTGGAGGAACCCTCGCCATCGGATTCGCCCAAGGAGTCCAGCTGTGGAGCGGCCGCAGTTCCCCACCGTCGGATGCGCCACGTGCCCTCCATCCAGCCGGTCCGCGTAATAAAGGGTAAATTACCCTTAGGCCCTTATGTTTATTGCATTTCGTAGTTAGTTCTGTAATTAGTTAATCCAGTTGTTTAGTCTTTGGGATTATTGCATAGAGGACCCCGTACTCTACTTAGTTTGCATTTATACCCATGTGCGTTGTACGACACGTGCATCGACACATGATTTTCTGGTTTATTTGCAATATAGGCCCTGCAGTTCTGGTTGTTCATCAATGAATGAAAGTTTTTAATTATTTGCATTTATACCCCTATGCGTGATACATTTGAACATGTGCGTGATTTTTTGGGTATTTTGCGAGTAGATCCCTGAACTTTTGGTACCTGTTACCAATAAGCCCAGGGAACTTATTTTTATTACATATGGGTCCCTGAGTGCCCCAGACACGTGCGAGGCACGTGTTTCATTGGATTAATTGCACCAGACCCCCCAGGCTCTTGGGTATTTGCACTTTGGTCCCTGTGCACAGTGCCCCCTCTTTATTTTTTAATAAAATAGCAAATCACCTCCAAATTTAATGAAAATTGGACACATGGCTCCTGCCATGATGTAAAATTTTCTGTAAATTTTGGAGACATTTTCATCACTGTTTGATATTTTTAAAAATTCAAAAACATCTATTTTCTTCATTGTCTAACTTTAAAAATCACAAAAAAATATTAAATAGTGTCTAAAAATTACAAAAAAATTGTTTACTATCTATTTCGTTGTGTTTGATTTTCTAGCCAATTTTGGCTATTTTTCAATACTGAGAACCACTAAAAATTGAAAAACACTTAAAAACTTATAAAAATTCTAGTAATTAAACCAAAAACCTAAAAATAATAAACTAGGTGCCTAAAATTTTCTTGTTTTAATCTCTTTACAGGAAAATTACCTCCCCACTAATTTGGGGCCTTTAGATATTTTATCTAGGTCCTTTTAGCTTGGCTGGACAGTACCTACTGTTTTAGTCACTTTTTGATTTTTAGAAAATTAAATAAACATCAAAAAATTCTCAAAAATTCACCAAAAACACTAAAAGTTATAAAATACATAAAAAAATTTTGTTTGAATTTTTGGTTGATTTTTAATGCTTTTAATAAATTGTTGAAGTGTGTGTTTATTTACTTTTCTTATTTTCTTAATACATTAAAAATCCAAAAAAATATTAAATAATTAAAAACCACCAAAAACATTTGCTTCTTTTATTTTATTTCTCTTTTTGACTACTTCGTAGGCCGAGAGGCCAACCCGTGCTCCTTGAGTTCGACCCTGGTCGGTATACCAGGTTAATATAATAGCAGGACCGCTATCTTATTTTTGATTAATTTTATCTCTCTTGGTGGTCTATTTTTCTTGATTGTTCGCATTTGATTGCTTGGGTCGCAACGACCGTTTAGCACCTTTATCCGAGTAGTCATTTTTGCGTTCATCAATCATATAGACCTCTTCTTCGAGATCACCGTATAGGAATGCATTCTTGACATCCAGCTGAAAAATTGGCCAATTCTTGTTAGATGCAACAGAGAGTATTGTGCGAATCGAACCCATCCTAGCAACAGGGGAGAAGGTCTCAAAGTAATCGACTCCATATATCTGAGTGAATCCTTTTGCCACAAGTCTGGCCTTAAGTCTGTCAATAGAACCATCTGGAGATTGTTTGGTCGTAAAGACCCATTTGCAAGCAACATGCTTGATGCATGTATGACAAGGCACAATATCCCATGTGCCCCTGGATGTGAGAGCATCCATTTCTTCATTCATGGCCTGCCGCCAACCTGCATCTTGGAAGGCACTGTGATGATCTTTCAGAATGGAAATAGTCATTAGGGCATCTGCATATTGTTTGTCAGTGCAAGAAAGTCCAGCAGTAGTAGTAAAGTTAGACATAGGATAAGAGGTGCACTTTCTCTTTTGCTTCCGTAATGCAATCGGCAAGTCCTCTGATCATCCGGGACAGTAGTGGAGGGGACTATTGAAGATGGCATATCATCCTGAGGCAGAGGCATGGGTAGAGGGGCATCTGGTGGTGAGGTCCGAGATCGATGGGTGTAGATGATTGGTGTTGGAGGAAGATCTAGAGGGACATCGGTGACAGGTTGTGTGAAGAAGCTGGTATGCTCAAAGAAAGTTACATCCGCAGAGATGTAGTATCGACTGTCAATAGGATCATAACATCTGTAACCTTTTTGTGTGTGGGAGTAACCAAGGAAAACACATTTGATGGCACGAGGGGATATTTTGTCCTTGGTGTGAAAATTGTGGACGAAGGAGACACACCCAAATATCCGTAGAGGTAGAGGAAAGGGAAGATCATTAGGGTGAAGTAAAGAGAATGGTGTGGAGCCTTTGAGAGTAAGAGAGGGAATCATGTTGATAAGATGGACGGAAGTGAGAACAGCATCACCCCAGTATGTTTTGAGAATTTTCATATGGGTGAGAAGGGAACGAGCAATGTTTAAGAGATGACGAAGCTTGCGTTCAGCAACCCCATTCTGATGAGAGGTATAAGGACAAGAGGTTTGATGTATTGCTCCATTGGAAGCAAAGAAATCGGAAAGATCTCGTTGAGTAAACTCCAAGGCATTATCTGAGCGGAAGATCTGAATATTAGAGGAAAATTGATTTTTGACATAAGCAAAGAATCCTTTGACAATTTTATTGATTTCTGAGCGTTCTTTAAGAAGATAGACCCAAAATGACCTGCTATAATCATCCACAAAGACAACAAAATAGCGGTGTCCACCAATGGTTCGGATAGGACAAGGTCCCCAAACATCACAATGAATTAATGAGAATGACATAGTACGACGGGGTTCGGTTCTAGCAGGAAAAGATGCACAGTGATGTTTTCCGAACTGGCATGCCTCACACTCGAAGGGTTTAAGCATGTACAGTTCAGGGAACATTAAGGAAAGAGCTTTAGCAGAGGGGTGACCCAGACGAAGATGCCAGAGCAGAGGATCAACAGAGATGGAAGTTGCGCCAGCGAAACCAGAGTTGAAAGGGATATCAAGATAATATAAGCCGTTCTTCTCATGTCCCCCACCAAAGATCTGTCTCGTCCGGATGTCCTGAAAATAACAGCATAAGTCATCAAATATCACGCGACAATTGAGTTTAGTGCATAATTTGTGAACAGATATCAGACTGAGGGGAAAAGCAGGAGCACAGTAAACATCCGTTAGCCTAAGTTTAGGGCTAAATTCCATGGTCCCCACACTAGTTATAGGTGAGTAGGCGTCATTGGCCACATGAACATGCTTCACCGTAGAAGGTTCCTTGGGAGAGGTGAGGAGACTACATTCTTCTGTGAGGTGGGTTGAGGCACCCGAGTCGATGATCCAGGTAGAAGTAGAGGTAGAGGCAGAACTGGAAATCGTACCTGTGGTGGCTGCTAGAGTCGCAGTAGGTCTAGGAGTTGCAGTGTCAACAACTGGGTTCTGAAGGAGTTGGCGAAGACGGGCATATTCTGCAGCAGTAAAAGTTACTGGAGCGTTTGTGGGAGACTGAGCCTGGGAGGTATCCATAGTATCGTAAGTGTTGTCATAAGATTTTGCCTCATATGCATTATTGGCTTTGGGCATGCCAAAGGTAACCCAGCATTTGTCAGACGGATGGTTCCAGCGGCCACAATGAGTACATGCTGGATAACGAGCATTAGAAAAATCATGACCATGGCCGCGTCCTGAGTCACGTCCACATCCCTGCTCTCGTCCACGACTACGACCAAACGTACGGCCTCGTCCTCCTTAGGAAGGTGGGTGTCCTCCTGCAAAGTGAGCAGTAGTGTCTGCAGTGGTAGGTTGGTTGGGCGACTCCAGCTCCTGTAGTCTGCCAAAAATAGTTTCAAGGGACGGTAGGGCAGCCGCCATTAAGAATTGGTCTTTGACAGATTTATATCGAGGGTGTAAGCCTGAGAAAAAACGGTACACCTGCCATTCTGCTCTCTCACTTATTTGCTTGTCACAACAGGCATGTTGAAATTTAAGCAGTTCTTCAAATAACCCTGTGAGGAGCCTATAATATTCTATCAAAGATGTTTCTCCTTGTTTTGCAGACCAAATCCTAGTGTAAATGTCAGACAGCCTGGATTTGGTTGTTTTCTGGGAGTATGTTTTCTCAAGACTCTCCCACATTTCTTTTGCAGTTGTTTTGTAGAGCAAATTTGGCGCCATATTAGGATCAACACTATTCGTCATCCAAGTGATTACCTGGCAATTGTCGACGTAGCAGGTGTCATAGTTGGTGTGTGTCTCGGCAGGCGGATTAGCAGTGAGAATGTAGATCTTGCGCTGGCCACCAATGATATTTTGAAGGATCGAGACCATAGTACGTAGTTTTCCGATCCCTTCAGTTTGATAGAGGTGCCCTGTACCATCATAGATGAGGTAGGGTATAGGGGCTTGGAGTCTGAAGACGCAGGAGCAGATGCCATGGTAGCCGCAGTGGTCAAAAAACAATGACCTAGTATGCAGAGGTATTAGAGAGCAGATGTAATTAGCAGACCATGCTGATATAGTCCGTGCCGAAGACCATCAATCTATGGTTGGGCGTTGGGAGCCGAGGGCGCTAGAAGGCTGGGAGTCAGGCACAGGGAGATCGGGGTCGTTGAGAGTCAGGCGCAGGGGCTGTGGGAGCCTGGCGGAGAGGCGCAGGGGTGCTGGGAGTCAGGCACAGGGGCCATGGGGGCCTGGGAGACCGGGGGCGCAGGGGCCGTGGGAGCCTGGGGGCAGCAGAGGCGCAGGGGCCGTGGGAGCCTGGCGGAGAGGCGCAGGGGCGTTGGGAGTCAGGCGTAAGGGCCGTGGGGGCCTGGGAGACCGGAGGCGCAGGGGCAGGGGCGCCTGGAGGCAGGAGGAGGTCTGGCGGGAGGCGTGTGGGTGGGGGCGGAGGGGAGGGGCAGGGAGGGGCGCCTGGGGGCAGGAGGAGCGCCTGGGGGCGGTCGACAAGGATAGGAGCAGGTGCTGGGCGGAGGCCTGGCGGGAGGAGGGGCGCCTGTAGGGGATGGCGGCGCTGGGAAGAGGACGCGGGGATGGGGATGGGGGCGCGGGGATGGGGGCGCGGGGGTGGGGATTGGGGCACGGGGATGAGGGGCGTGGGGATGGGGATTGCGGGATGGCGAGAGGGGCGGAGGCGTGGGAGGGTGTGGCGAGAGGGGCGGAGGCGTGGGCGGCGCTGGGAGGATGCCTGGCAGGGGGCCCTAGAGGTCGGGATCGCACACGGCGAGGCGCAGAGGGTGGGGTGGGGACAGTGGCTCTGATACCATGTTAAGAAATGTAAATTGTGTGTTTATTCCAATGGGTCTAGGAGTCCTTATATAGGAAAACCCTAGAAAACCTAGAGAGTACAGTGGTAAAATACTGAAATACCCTTGTGGGGTTACGATAGAAGAACAAATTGTATTTTCTAACAATTACATATACTTAATTATACTTATTAGTACATTAAACTTATTAGTTAATTACATTTGCTTTCTAATTAAAGTGACTTAATATTTAAATACAATTAATTTACTTAATTACACTTATTAGTTAATTACATTTACTTAATTACACTTAATAGTTAATTACATATACTTAATTACACTTATTAGTTAATTACACCTATAAGTTAATTACAAAATTCACAATTACATATACTTAATTATACTTATTAGTACATTAAACTTATTAGTTAATTACATTTGCTTTCTAATTAAAGTGACTTAATATTTAAATACAATTAATTTACTTAATTACACTTATTAGTTAATTACATTTACTTAATTACACTTAATAGTTAATTACATATACTTAATTACACTTATTAGTTAATTACACCTATAAGTTAATTACATTTGCTTTCTAATTAAAGTCACTTAATATTTAAACACAGTTAATTTACTTAATTACACTTATTAGTTAATTACATTTACTTAATTACACTTAATTACATTTATTTAATTAAACTTATTATATAATTATACTTATTATAATTAAATAAATTTATTAGAATTAACTTAATTGTTAATTACGAGATAATAAAAATACTTAATTAGAATTAATATTTAAATACAGTTAATTTATTTAATTACACTTATTAGTTAATTACATTTACTTAATTACATTTAATTACATTTACTTAATTACACTTACTATATATTTCCACTTATTAGTTAATTACATTTACTTAATTACACTAATTATTTAATTACACATATTAGTTTATTACATTTACTTAAATACCCTTGATATTTAGATAAATTAATTTCAATACACTTTATAATTAAATTCAATATTTAAATCTACTTTCGAATTTATAATATTTAATTAAATATTACTACTAATTAATTAAATTTATTTAAAGGTAATTAATATTTAAATATAAGTATTTAAAAATTCTTAATTGTTATACGAGATAATAAAAATACTTAATTTGATTAAATATTCTTAATTATTAAATACTCTGAATTCTTAAATACAAATAAATAAAAAAATTAATTAATAATTTCTTATCTAATTAGAAGAAATGATTTAGATTCCCTTATTAGTTAAACTAAATTCCTTAAATAAACCTAATTATCATTTCATGACTTCTCCCTTTGACATGGGCATACATAGACAATCAAATGAAATGATTTCTCGTATACAAGGAATGGATAATGCAAAAATTCTAATCTTTTCCTTAAAATAAGGTACATTAATTTATTAAACGACGTAGGGATTATTTTGTGTAAACTGACAGAGACTAATTTATGAAAATGTCAATAATTATTTCTATAAAAAAGTATTACATTAACTAAATGAATATTATTCATAACAATAATATAAATTTTAAATTATTAAAAATACATGCTCCAGGAGAAATGCAGAAGAGTGACTCGTGCGTACCTCACGCAAATAATCTAAATTACATTAACTAAATTAATAATAAATTTGGGGTTTATTTTGGGGCAAATTAAAAAAGTTTAATAACAAATTCGGGGCACGATCGACGTTCCATTCGTCGATCGACGAACGGTTAGCCGATCGACGAACCGTTCGCCGGTCGGCGAATGGAACGCTGATCAGTGCCTAGGACGGGAAAAAAATTATTCGTGCCCAGATAGGGCATTTTCTCCTGGAGCATGTCCTGTCCGGGAAATTGCTCGGGATCAGACATAAATAAGAGAGAGAGAGAGAGAGAGAGCAATTTGTCCGAGGCAGACTTGGAAAAGGGAGGGGATTGCAAAAGGAAGGGAATAGAGAAGGCAAGTGAAAGTGAGGATGAGAGGTGTGTGGAAGCGTGGGGTGCGGGGCGCCTTTTATAGGCGGGGCGAAGGACTTCATTCGGCGTTCCATTCGTCGATCGGCGAATGGTTTGCCGATTGGACCCCTGGATGACCGCGCGCACGCACGTTGAGGACCGCGCCTCCTCGAAGACCGCGGCACACACGTTGATTTTTGTCGTGTAGCCGTGGGATCGGCGAACCGTTCGCCGATCGACGAATGGAACGCCGATCGGTGCCTAGGACAGGAAAAAAATTCCCGTGCCCAGACGGGACATTTGCTCCTGGAGCATGCCATGTCCGGGAAATTGCTCTCCAATCCCAATCTTAAATGTCATCATGCACCACTATCTCCGAGATTTATTCTAAACCTCAATTCAAACAAGTTATTTATTCCACTTTTGCTTAATTTCTTTTGCCCTCAGTAACATGGTAATCCGTTTATTAATTTATACACGTGTGCACGTGCACATACACTCATTTTCTGTCAATTAATCGCTGTGATACGAACAAGAGATCACATGATATTTCTTTGCAGTAAAGAAATGGCTACATGCAACAGATCTGCTCAAAGAAAGGCCCCCAAAAAAAGTGTGAGCATACGCATCTTCAGAGTATGAAAAAAAGACGAATATGTGAAGAAAGATTTATTAGTGCCACACGAGGGGCATCGTGATAAATAATAAAACATACCATAGGCAGTACTGTGGTCAACGTATATGTTGGGATAGATGGATCAGATCCCACCATCGTATCCTCCTGGAGGAATTATTCTTCTGATCATATTCAGTTGAGGGACAATTAAATAAATTAAGATACAAGATAAGTGAGATTTATATCTGATTCTAGTTCCGTTGGTTTAGTTAGTTTTTACAGTGCAAAAATAGATTTAAATTAGTTATTCTCATGCTTTTTTAGTATTAATTGTGCTCTGACTTCTTACAAAATTCACAATTCTATCCTTTCGTTAAGCTTAAGGAGACGCACAACTGTTTACAGAAAAGGATGGACATAATCAATATTGCAGAAGTAAAGCATGGATCAAGTTACAAAAAGTATTTAAATAATGGGATTTTATCAGTTGTGCCCCTCCGAGATATCGCAATATCAGTTATGCCCCTATCTTTTTGGTAATATCAGTTGTGCCCCCGACTTCTTGCCAATATTTTACTTGTGCCCCTCAGAGGGGCATAACTGATAAAAGATTTTTATCAGTTATGCCCCTCTGAGGGGCACAAGTGAAATATTTGCAAGAAGTCGAGAGCACAACTGATATTACCAAAAAGATAGGGGCATAACTGATATTGCGATATCTCGGAGGGGCACAACTGATAATATACAAAAGATGGAAGATCTAAAAAGGGAAGTCTAAGAATATCGGAACCTTTCACTTCGTTAAAGTTATTCAAGATGAAAAGGCAGATTCTTAATGAATGAACCTCGAAATGCTCTGAGATATGCTCTAGATATGCCAATATCATTTTGGACTATTAGATTCCTTCATCACAGTAGATGCACTAGTGACTCCACTAAATAATTCCTTTTACTTAATAATGCAATAAAGGAGAGAGCTAAAGGAGAGATCTCGTTTGATATGAGAACAAGGATCCTATTCCTCCTTAGCATAAGTTTGGCAGATTTGAAGCGCTGACATTCTCTATGTAATGAGCGTTAACAAATGACATCAATCCTTACGACTTGTTCAAAACCAATTCGTCATGGCACCAACTCCACTTGCATGCTGTGGAACTGAAAGATCTTCTATTCTCTCTCAACCATGCATGCAAATAGAACATAATTTAAATTTCAAAACTGAGTCCGGTCCTGACAATGAACGTGATTCAGAAACCGAAACCGCATCCGATCCATGACCCAACACCAATTTGACTTGCATCGATGAACCGGACGTTCTTCTTTCTCTTCTTTCACATGTGTCCATGACAATCACCATGCCAATCTAGTATCACACACATCACCAGATCCACGACCACCACCACCTTTGCAACCCACATTTCAATGTCGCTTTCATATGCGAGGACATGCACAATCCACACGCACATTTTTGTGACCACTCGCTGAATCGTTAGCATTCCGATTAAATATATGGAGGATCATGTTAAGGAAAAAATCAACAAAACTTTATGAATGTTCAATGGTCACAAACAATAATATAATATATTTATAAAATAACAAATCAGTTAAAAACAAATTCTTTAATTTATTTGTTCTCACACTACAACAAACATAACCTAGGCCGACGTTCAAGCGCTAATAACGTCCATCTAGATTATATTGTCAGTAGACGTTATTGATTAACATCCACCAAATAAAAAAATTTCCCGACATAATTTAAACATCTACCCATAATTATTTTGGAAGACGTTTTATACTAACGTCAACACATGAATTTTGACTTTTCTAAACGTCCCGCCAAACTCGCCTGTGTTGTCTAAAAAACACAACCGTTCGGATGCCCTAAAAACCCAAGCGACACCTTCTTTGTTCTCGTGATACTCTCTCCCCTTTCGAGCCCTTCTCTAGCTGCATGAAGGCCCTTATCCAACCATTGCTCATTGCATCTTGTAGAAATTAACACAGAAATCAAGCACAAAACAATGATTTACGTGGAAAACCCTTCGATCAGGGAAAAACCACGGGGGCACAATAACCCTAATCTCAGTTTGAGATTAGGGTTCTCTTTACCCGCCCAATAATGCAACAACTCAACACATCTCCAACCATTCTCCAATGCCATCAATGACTCAGCCAAGGATGGAGGGAGGGGGACGGGAGGAGGCCCCCTGTTCCTCTACGTCTCCTTCTTTTCCTAAATTTAGAAGCCCACGTTGCCTCTTTTTCCTAAATTTAGAAGTCCATGTATTGCCACCCCTCCCACGTGCATCCCTAATTTTACGGGGGAAATATGCCCCCGCACCTTTTCTTTATTTTTTAGGATATTGAGATCGCAGGCCTCCCTCCTCTACTCGCGCCTTCCCTTTCTAAAATTACGGGAAATACTATTGGCTCTGTACGGGCCGCACTTCTAATTATAAGAACACCATTTTAAAATTTTAAAAATTGAAAAAAATTAATATTAACTATTTTCCAAGTGGACGTGATTACCCCTAATATTTATTTCCATAGTGCAAATACGTAGTGCATGCAACCCGCCTATTCTTCTCTCTTTCTATTTTCAATTTCTCGATTGGGCAACGTAAACGATTCAAATTCCATCAATTTTTATGTCATAACTTCAACATAGCTATTATGACACTATCCCGGCCTTCGCTTCTCTTGATTTAATTTAACCTTCGTTACTCGCAAGAAGTACGTGCATGTATCAACATCATCGAATATATTTTTTAATTTATTATTCTTTTCTAATTAATCTAATGATGTATGCCAATTAAATTATTAATACATGTATAAAAAAACTTGATCGCATTAGCTTTTGTTTGTTATGATGGTAATTGTATCACCTCTTATGGATGTGCCTATTTAGTTTTCAGTCAAATTCTCAATAATTTTATTTATATCTTGTGATTGTCATGGATTTTAGAGCGGATGTTGGAGTTTTTGCTATACCGTAGAAGAAGCGATAGAATGGAATAGTACTTTTAGTCATTAATCTATTGTTATAATGATGTTAATAGTTTATAAGTATAAAAATAAGATTTTGTTTTCAGAATTTCCATCTAGTAATCATCATATTGCCAAAAAGCTTTATAGAAAATATTACTTAGGAACTTTGGCACTCCATTTATAATTGACAAACGATCATATCATATCGGTTCATTCAAGTTAAGTACATGCATTATAATGGAGTATTTTGTTTTCTTTAGAACAGAATATACTAGTTGAACCACTGATCACTAGTCAAAATAAAATATGTACCTATTTATAAGAAGAAATTATATTGTCGAGGCTGAATGCATGTATTTTACATTATAAATTAGATTGGATGAAAGTTATAATGATATATATACACTTGTATAAATGATCTCCATTGGTAAACGTGTATATCAAACATACGGATGCAAACCGGTGGATACAAAATTATAAATACATATATAAATGTTACCATATCCTTATCTATTTTTAAAATTACCATATCCTTAGAAAACAGATTTCATTGAAAAAGAAGTTTTTCAAAAAAAAATTAAATACATGATTGTTGGATTTTTAAATATGAAGATATTTTTCTCATGAATTATTTATTGATATATACTGAGAAAGAAGTTGCAGAAAGTAATTCAGCATAATCAATTATAGATGAGTATGATTCAAAGTTAAGGAGAGTGTGCTTTAAATAACTTAACATAAAGGTGTGCTCGATCTCTTTTATTTTTTTTATTATGAAAAATTATAACACGGTTAATTATTTCTTGATCAATTCTAAATTACAAAGAAAAGGAACAACTACTTACAATTATAATTTATATAAGACAAATTATTGTTTCCCAAGTCATACTTAAATGTAGTAAGTTTGTTAGTATTTTTGATACTGAAGTATTTCTTTTCATATTTTTAATTTTTATTGTAATATGTTTACAAATAATGTTTAGTAATTTTGATGATGGTATGATATGAAGTCAAAATAAATTTTGCATGTTAAGTAAAAAAATCTATATATATATTAAAAAAATATCTTTCTATTATATTTGCCCCTCCCCCCCCCCCCCTAAACCAACAATCCTGACTTCGTCCCTGGACCCAGCACCATGAAGTTCTGCAAGGTTATGGAGATCTGATTCCACCTCAGTCACTCGTCGAAAACAGAGTTGCCATTGCCGTAGACGATTTGGACTCGAGCGCTTCCTCCGCCTCCGATCCAACCATTATCCATCACTCCAGGTAATCCGTGTATATACATACTTTTTCTAGAATAGTAATTCATGTTATTGATCATTTAAATCCCTGTATGAATAAGGATGTTTTCCATATAACTTGAATAATAGATATAGAATTACTTTCGTAACATCAAGAGAAATTTAATCTCGTGTTCATGACAATCTCGTGTAATCTCATGTAACATGAAAAATGTGTATTTCTGTGTGAATATTTTTGAAACTTGTATAATCTCATGTCCATGACGTCAAGAGATTTACTTTCGTAACTTATATAATCTCGTAGAACATGAACAAATATGTATAATGGCGTGTCCATGACAATGGATATGGAGCGTCGGGTAATGGATGTGGAGTTACATTCAAGAGAGATTTAATCTCGCATATCTGTATGATTACATGTTGTATTCCTCGTACTTGTTAGATATTTTAAAATCTGAAAAATACGCCCATTTATATGTTACTAATACAAATAAAATGTTTTGTATTTTAAAACCGTTCACATTCGGGAAGAGGCAAAAGAAAGATAGATGTAAGAAAAGTCAACCGGAACATGTTATTCGTAGTCAATCTCAAACACCACCGACACCTGCACCACCATCCGAGCATTTTCATGAACATATAATTTCTACTACATTACACTCAGATCAAGGACTACCTACTTCCCAAGGAAAGGAGGAGAATTTAATTTTTTATTATGATATTCATACTTAAATTATTTTATGAACTTTGTTATATTAAATATAGTGCAACGAAGGAGAAAATCAAGATGTATCATATTAGCCAAGTATGTGGAAGCTATGTGCTAAAAGCGAATTATATGTATCGACCTAGAAGAAGGTAGACTGCTGGACGCCAAACAAGCAAAAGACCTACAACATATTTGCAGGATAGTGGCAAGAGAGGTTGTTCTATTGGTGGCAGACTTCAAGGTCTTGACAGATGCTGATCTCCGTGGTGTCTATGATTGAATCAATGTGTGTAATAGAGCCTGTGCTTCTTTGAAAATGTTATTATTATAATTTTGTAAATTTATATTTTTTGGATAGAGATTCTTCGATATCAAGGAATTTTATACTAATATAAAAGTAAAAGAAGCAATTAATCGTCGTTTAGCAAAATATCTTAGGGAACGTTGATATAAATTAAAGAAAGAATGGAAAGATAAAGGAGATGCAGCTAGACCCCAAAATGTAGCGATTGAACTTTGGAATGTCATAGTTGAAATATGGACAGAGCCATATCATAAAGTAAGTTTATAATTGAAAATCGGTTATATTTTATTGTCGGTTGATATTTTTACTTTTATAATAACTGTCAATATATCTTTTGTGATTTATTTATGTAAAAAAATTTAGGAATGGTGTCAGAAGAACCTATAACAGATAGTTAATATATATAACAACGAATAATTTATGAAGGTAGCAACGATTAAATCGACCTATATCATTTCACGACAAAAAGATTATTCGTTGTTATAACCATTGTTATATAAGCTGTTGCAAAAATATAACAATGAATAACTATACGTTGCTAAATTGAAATGATAACGGATACTAGTTGTCGCTAAATCGAAATGACAACGAAGATATCCATTGCTAAATCAGAACGATAACAAATAACTATTTGTTGCTAATTTAAAACGACAACGAATAGAATCGACATGTAATTATCTACTACAATGATTAAGAATCGATGCTATTTGGTTTACCAAATAAAATATTACATTTAGGGTGACAACTTTCATTGCCACATGACATTTTGTAACAGAATGTGATTTGATTAATTTGACCAACAGCAAAGCAACATTAACAACTTCCTTAGTATACAATCAATCACCAATAAAGAAAACAAACTTTATGTAAGTTACATATTCACAAAAGAACGAAAAATTAGAATATTAAAAAAAATACAAATTCGTACAAAGAAAAGAGAGACCGATCTTCCTTAAGATGAAATAACATAGCATGATGCATATAAGAATAACATGAAACCTAATTTCATAACTATTATCATCCGTGACTTGCTTCTTGGGTGGTGGAAGATCAAAACTATAGTAGAAGTGTAGAACCACTTCCAGCTTCAAGGAGATATTGTCATGTGTCTTTCAATTCATCCTTGAGTCATTGTTGCATATACAAAAATAAGTATTCATAGTTGTTAGAAAATAGGAAGCGGAAGCGATAATGATAAACAGAGCATAAGAACAAGAAAGATAAATATGGAAATACCATGATTTTACGTAGAACCCTACTCCGTGAGGAGCGGGATGAAACCCCGGGAGAAGTCCTCAACGGGGCATATTTTGCATTGCACTTTCTCAATAGATACAGGAGGTCTGGGGCTCCTTATATAGCCTCTCCATAGCCTCCAAGTTCCACCACGGGACAATGTGGGACTAAACAACTAGGTGGGATAAATGGATCTTCTCCAGGATCCATTTACCCTGGTACAACTCATGACGCATACAATGAATATTCCAACACTCCCCCTCAAGCTGGAGTATGCAATGCTCAGCTTAGACAAACAAAAAGAAACTAAACTCAACGCTACAGGACACTACGGACAATATCAATCCAACGCGCACATTGCTGCATTCGAGGATGTTGCTTCTCATGCCGTGCAGGTGAGGAGGATGAACGGGCTGGAGTGTGAGTTTGCTGAATTTCCTCGTCGGAGAGCATGTAAACTGCGCCTGTCAGAGTCACTGCAACTGGAAAATGAGTCTCCTCGTCGGAGTACTCTTAAAATGGGCCTCAACATGGAGTGCCTCGAACTTGGACTCTAACCAATCTGTCGAGTCTGAACAACTGCGCATCACAACTGTGGACTCGGAATCTGAACGTCGAGTCTGAATCTTGCACATGGACAATCTTCATCTAAAATACTGTAGAGTCTGAAAGCTAACTTGGTATGTAATCTGGAGTCTGGAAAATCTGGATCTGACTCGGACTTGTGACTCTACACAATACACCCCCTTTCTCCCATACTTGTCGGAAAACATGGACGTCGACCATGTTGGGAGAAGACACGATAAAAATGGGGACAAATAACAAAAATATCTTGCGGCTTTTCAATTTTTTTATAAGCCGTCAATTTTTTATCATCATTTTTTAAATGTATGCGGCTCTTTTTCTATATTGCACGTGCCTCTTTTTTTTCGAGAACTAGTAAATATTTTCCGCGCGTGCCTTTTTTTCGTTTGCCCGCTTGGGCCCTTGGAGGCAAATGCACCCTCCCTTTTTTAACTAAACATGCCTGTTGGGCCATAGAACTGTAGCACCTACACATTTTTTTAAATAAACAAAGAGAATCGAGCCCACTTAGGCGGCAATACTTAGGGTTCCCTTTGGAACCCTTCTGTTTGAAAACGGATCCGCCCCCGATGGGGCTTTAGGGTTGGGGACGCCGCCACCTGCTAGGAGGCTCTCGAGGCATGCGCTCGATGGATGCCGTCTAGGGTTCATCGCCGGGAGGGTGCCGCTTGATGCAGAGTTTCTGTTGGAGTAAGAACTAGACCACGCGCTCGAGGGATGCGTGGGAACTGCAACGGCTTCAGGCTGCAAGGACGCCGCCTGGGCCACGCGGGGGAGGGCTGCGACTTTCGAGGAAGAGCATGTATGCACGTACGCGTTGCGATCGGATGCGTCGCCTGGGAGTATCGAGAGGGCTACTGGAGCGTTCGTCTGCAGATTGGGTTGAAGGGCTTCTCTCGTGCGCCAGAAGGTGCTGCCAGATCTCCTCGCCTGGTGGGTTCACGATGCGGGGGACATCACCTGGGCTCGTGCCTTGGATATGAAGGACGATGAGCCGCATTGGGCTGCAGGTAGTGGTGAATCCAGCGTGAAAAAGACCGCCGCCTGAGTGTGGCTAGGGATTCAGTGTAGTTGCAGCCGCCTGCCAGCGAAGCAAGATCGCATGCGTGATGGGAGCAGGCCTAGGGTTCCTGCGACCTAGAGAATGGAGCTGCCTACTGCTTAGTGTTGTGCTGCGACTAGGAGCATCGAGGAGGCGCATGAGTCTTGCACGCATGTGCGAGCTGGAACATTATCTAGGGTTCCAAAGAACCCTAAAATAAAAACTCTCGAACAAAATATGAATATAAACAGTACACTGATCTTCAGAAATACAACTCGAATCTCGAAAAATAAAGAGCATGAAATCCTTGAGAATCGAACCCGCTCTGATACCATGTTAAAAAAATAAGAAGCGGAAGCGATAATGATAAACATATCATAAGAACAAGAAAGATAAACATGGAAACACCATGATTTTACGTGGAACTCTACTCTGTGAGGAGCGGGATGAAACCACGGGAGAAGCCCTCAACGAGGCATATTTTTCATTGCACTTTCTCAATGGATACAGGAGGTCTGGAGCTCCTTATATAGCCTCTCCAAAGACTCCAAGTCCCACTAATGGACAATGTGGGACTAAACAACTGGGTGGGGTAAATGGATCTTCTCCAGGATCCATTTACCCTGCTACAACTCATGACGCATACAATGAATACTCCAACAATTAATGTGGTAAGGAGTACACAATAGTGAGTTCCTACCATCTGTTATTTTGGTGAGTTTTCTTTGTGAATGACGTTTTTATCATTCGGAGTTGAAGTAGAATCTGTCAGTGTTGATACTGATGTTGTATAATTGTGGATCCTGCCTTCTGAAACATAGATTTAAACAACAAACTATGCAACATACCACATTATTACATGATCAAAAACTGTGTTTGCATAGATAAACACAAACCTTCCACATGGTTGTGCCATCTTTTTGTATCTAATATTATGGCATCAAGAAATAATATAGCAGCTTTCTCACTTTATATATATATTTAATTCCTAAAGACAGATCATATGAATTGGAGTGGATCATTTTTAAGGTGTAAAAATCATGTGAATTTGATGCAAATAAAACTCATGTATGATAAAAATAGCCAACATTTAGGTTAGTATGCAGCTTACAATTCTATCATTAGATCAAGTACAACCCATTAAAAAGCCTAAAACTGTGAATAAAAGTAAATATAACATGAAAGACTACAATCTCCACTTTAACTTGTTATGCACAAAACAAGAAGAATTTGTAACCTCTATGATTAACAAATATTTTAAGATATAAAGATAGACATGTACCTTTTTCCATTTGATCCAAGCCAGAGATGTCGATTTTATCAGTTGGTTTAAAACCAACTCTAACATACTACAACATGACATTCATTCTTTGAATGTGGATATATTTCCTAGAAAGGCAAACTCATGTAGTAGAGAGTCTTTTGCTGTGCTTTCATTCGTATAAGATGGAGACAAAAAGAACATATATGGAATTCGATAATTTTCTACACAAAAGAAACCTCAGCAAAAAATATTGAATTTGCACATAGGAGAAGCCTTTATTCATATTTACATACTGCCCAATCTACATGATAATAGCTGGAGTATTCATATATTCGATACACAAAAACTTAACACCAATTTGGCACATCTATATGAAACTGAACTACATTAACATTTCTGTTCTACTACATGATTAAAGATCCAAATTCAAAAAATACATGATGATTACTACTACAATATTTTTGGTCTTCTCATTTCATTTAATTTTCTCTTGTGCTATGTTGCATGGAAGCTACCTCTAAATCTTCTCTCAAATTTAGAAATCAGAGAGGATGTCTTAGTTAAAATACTTTTTGTCAAAAAAGTTATCATTAAAGCTTACATGTTAGCTATTTTTAGATGACCGAGTGGTCATTAGACTCGGTAATATCCCGTAATAATTGCAGGTGTTTAGAGAGAAGATAAGGGATGGACGGTTAGGGTTTAGGGCATACAGGAGCGTGCCTGGGCCTATAAAGAGAGAGTGGTGCACTGATGGTAACAATCATCTCGACTACTCACCTCTCCTCTCCCCCTTTGTTCTCCTTCATGGGTATCAGAGCCCTCGATCTCAAGTCATTTGGCTGACACGTCAGTGTCGTGATCTGCTTGCTGCCTTTGGAGCCCATTCTTTCTTGTGCCTTCGTAGTCGACCTCTCCTTCACAAGTCTTTGGGTCTCACGGTTGCTGCTTACACTCCTCGCGAATATTAGTTTATAGGGAACTTCCATTTCTGGGTAAGTTTTAATATTGTTGTCTTGTCAGCAACGTTAAATAAAGTTTTCTTGATATTTGTTTCAACTTTTATAGTTATAGCCCAAATTGATTTTTTTACCTTTCCTTTACTGTACATTGCTATAGACAATCTTTAGTTTTTTTTTGTTTTGTAATCCTTCGAAAGTTGCATCTCTGTTCATTCACACATTGGTTGTTTTTTCTATTCACATTTTAATCTAATTGCTCATTAAAAAGAGACTGAAGTTGTGAGTTTTTTTATTTATTTTACTTTCTTTCTGTCATTTGTTGTAGCTTTAATTGTGTTTGTCCTTTAACCTGCTCATTCAAAGAAAAAGATTATTTTTGTTGTTAATATTAATAAAAAAACTCATTTTTTAAAAGTAAAAGCTCTTGTTTCTGTGTGTGACTCTATTTATAAGGTGATATCTACCTTTTTCTTTCTTTCTTTGCATTTGTTTTTTAGAGAGAGATAGAAAAAACTTATCAAGAGCTTCCACTAAGCCCAACCTTTCCATGCAACTTTATCCCATATTCCCAACATCAACATTTATTGTTTTTATCTTCTTCTGGAGTACTAAGTTTTTTAGGGAAGGGATTTGTTTTTTTGTTTTAGCTCTTTTTTTATGTCCTGTACGTATTTTATACCTCTCTTAAATAGTTTTTTATTACTAGTTGGATAAAGTTTTTTATCTTTTTTTAAAATTCCAATCAAAAAGTTGTGTTTACATATTCCCTGTTTTGATATTTTTCATTTATAAAGTAGTTTTTTTATTTGTTGTTCAAATGTCTTCATTCTCAATATTATTGAAGCATAATATCTTTTTTTAAACATCAAAATTTAGCAAAATAATATAGTCTTTCTATTCCTATTTAGTGAATAGCAATATCGATGATAACCAACCGATTGCATCTGAATGGCTAAGCTAGAAAAGCTGAATGGTTTCAACTATGACATGTGGAGTCGGAAAATTTTATATGGCCTGATGTATGATAATTTGGATAGCATCATTGACACCCATCCTCCTCTTGAACTCTCCAAAGAATTTATTGATGCTGAGAAAGTTGCCCACAAGAAATTATTAGAACAGTGTGAGAAAATAGATAAGAAAGCTCGTAGTTTCATCCTCATACATATGGAGGATGATTTGATTAGGATTTTTGAAACCCATAAATCCACATACGAGCTATGGAGAGTGATCAAGGGGAAGTATGACTCCAAGGCGAAGGTGAATGTGCAGCTCTTGTTGCACAAATATAACACGTAAAAAATGAAGGAATCCGATAGTGTTATTAAACACGTCAATCAGATGATAGTGATGGCAAAAGATCTACAGACAGCAGGAATTACTATTCTTCAGAAGTTGTAGGTGGCAACTATATTAAATAGTCTGCCATCTTCATTCAATATGCATGCCACCACCTTACGGATAAATGGAGCCATAAAGAGTGTGACTGACTTGCTCGCTCAATTTGTGATTGAGCATGACTTAACTGCCAAAAGGAAGAAGATCGATGTCTTCGAAGTTGAACAGAAAGAGGCACACACTATTCATCACAAGAAATATATGGATCCCACAAAAGCTAAATTCAAAAGCAACCGACAATAATGTGGTAAAGAACCATGAGGATCATATTATTCTTGCGGAAAATTTGCCCATTAAAGGCTAACTGGCCAGTAAAGGGGTGAAATTGGGTTAGGCTAAGGTCCCGAAAAATAAGGGAAAGAAGCACGAATTTGTTGATGTGGTTGAGCGTAACTCTGCCACAACCGACTGTGAAGGCTGGTGGGTGGACTCTGGTGCCACCTGACATATCACAAAGACCAAAGAGGGACTCATAGAATTCAAAGAGCTGAAAAAGGATGAGTAGAGAATCGACATGGACAATAACACCTACCTAGATGTGGAAGGTGTCGGAATATATAGGCTGGATCTCGGGGAGAGTATGATGACCCTCCAAGATGTTTTCTATGTTCCAAGGATCTAAAGGAATCTGATTTCAGTGGCAGCTCTCCTAAAGAAAAATCTGGAAACTAGATATACATAATCGTATCTCTATAGATTGAGATAGAAAGTCTTTATAGTTGGCAAATTTGTACCTGAGCATGACTTATTTTGTAACCCTTTTTTTGTTGAATCAATGAAGAGTGAATTGAATTATTTTGTGTATTTATTGTCTGATTTTAATTTATGGTATAGGAGACTAGAGCACCTAGGAAATAATAAGATGAATCAAATAAAAAAGTTAGATCTACTACCTAACAAAACAGGAACAAGGACATTTCACTGTGAGCATTGTTTGGCCAGAAAAATGACTAGAAAACACATTTCTAAGAATCAAAGGTAAAAAAAATTGCTAGAATGGATTCATTTAGATATTTGTGGTCCCCTAAGTGCCAAAACATATGTAAATAAGGAATATTGTATACCTTTATTTATGACTAAGAGAGGTTTACCTTTGTATATCTCTTAGAAAGAAAAGCTGAAGCTTTTGAATGCTTTAAGAGGTATAAGGCTAAGGTAGGAACTAAATTGGGTAGATCGTTCAAAGTGCTAAGGACTGATAGAGATGGAGAATTTAACTCGAGAGAGTTTAATGACTTTTGCATTCATGCAGGCATTGCTAGACATACAGCAATGCCATATGTGCCACAACAAAATGGAGTGGCTGAAAGGAAAAATCAAATATTGATGAATGTTGCCAGGTGCATGCTCTCCCATTCGAGACTCCTGAGGAATTTATGGGTCGAAGCAGTATTGACTGCAAATTATATATAAAATAGAATTCCCACAAAACCCGTCGAATCCACATCATATGAGATATGGAATGTAAGAAAGCCACATTTAGATCATCTCCGTAGATGGGGATGTAAAATACATGTCTTAGTCCCATATCAGCTTAGAGATAAGCTTGATTTCACGACAATGAAGTTCATTTTTATTGGTTATTCAAAGAAATCCAAAGGATATAGGTTTCTACATCAAGAAAAGGGTCTAATTGAGAGTCGAGATGCTACTTTTCTCGAGAATAAAGAGGATAAGGAAGCAGAGTCAAAGGATTTGGAACCTCTAGTTGATTTACATTGTAATGATTCTGACTCGAAAACATACCAAATAGGAAGGGAGTTTCTTCCGGATGTAGAGGTTAAACCTATGAATTTCGATAATCCTTTGGAGGTTGTGGGTGAGCCTAGTCAACCAACTGGTTTAGTTGGAAACAAAAGACCCAGAACGCAACTTGCATTGATTGACGACTACCATATGTATTCTTGCTAGGTTTTATGTGTTTGTTGTACAGATCCAGTGTCCTTTGATGAAGCGATGGCTTCATTTGAGTCAGAATCATGGACGGCCGCCATAAAGGATGAACTTGACTTGATAGACAAAAACCGTGCCTGGGAACCATGTGACTTACCAGTAGCTAGGAAGTCCATAGGATGTAAATGGATCTTTAAGAAAAAGTATAGAGTTGACGATACATTTGATAAATACAAAGCAAGGCTAGTTGCTGAAGGTTATACTCAAAAGGATAGGATTGATTTCCAGGAAACATATTCTCCTATTGTTAAATTTGCAACGATAAGGATGATTTTGGCACTGGTCGCATATATAGATTTGGATTTATTTCAAATAGATGTCAAGACCGCTTTTCTCAATGGAGAATTGAGAGAAAAGATATGCATGTGACACCTGATGGTTTTCAGGTAAATGGTAAGGAGAATATGGTTTATAAATTGAAAAAATCTTTATATGGATTGAAACAGTCCTCGCGACAGTGATATCTCAAATTCCATGATATAATTATTCAATTGGGTTTTGTGGCTAATAAATTGGATAATTGTGTATATGTCATGCATAATGCGAGCAAGTTTATGATTTTGTCATTATATGTAGATAACATATTACTTGCAGGAAATGACATAGAGATGTTAAATGGTATAAAAAATAAATTAAGTTCTGAATTTGAGATGAAGGACATGAGAGAGGCATCCTATGTTCTTGGAATCCAGATCATTAAAGACAGAAGCTCAAGAACGTTGAGTTTAGATCAAGAGAAGTATCTGCATACGTATTAGAGAGGTTTGGAATACATAATAGTACTCCAGCCCCTACACCACTTATGATAGGGAAAAGGCTTACTAAAGTCAATGTCTAGTAAAGGGACAAAAACCACTTGATGTTCCATATGCACAAGCAGTGGGTAGTTTAATGTATGCAATGTTATGTACGAGACCTGATTTGGCTTATCCAGTAAGCCTAGTGAGTAGATATCAAAGTAATCCCGGGCAGGCTCATTGGGAAGCCATTAAGAGGACTCTTCAATATCTGAAAGGTGTTGTACAATTGAAATTGATTGATCAAGCTGAATCGCTTGAAATTGTAGGATACTCTGATGCAGATTTCAGAGGGGATATTGATGATAGAAAATCCACATCAGGTTACCTTTTCATGTTTGGTGGTGCATTTGTTTCTTGGGGGAAGCAAGAAGCAAAGTTGTGTATCTAAACATACACAAGAAGCTGAATATATTGCATGCATCATGGCTACCACTCATGTTGTTTGGATTAGACATTTTCTTGAGAACTTAGGCCTCAAATTGGTCAAATGACCAGTTGAAATATATTTTGATAATCGAGCTATAATAAGCTTGATTAACATGGGGTAAGTAGCTCAAGAGGAAAACACATTGAAATCCAATATCATTATATTCATGACATAGCAGCCAAATAAGAGATTAAGATAACATACATTCCCACGAGTGATATGTTTGCTTATTCTTTCACAAAAGGAATTCTAGCAGGAACGTACAATAAACATGTTGGTTTAATAGGACTCAAGAACATATGAGTCAACTAAAAGGAATTCATGTAAATTGAAGCCTTGGGAATAAACATGTCTATAATATAGGCACCTTACGAATAGTGGAAGTGTAGTATGACCACTTTGGTCAAGTGGAATATGTTAGCTATTTTTAGATGATTGAGTGGTCATTAGACTCATTAATATCCCACACTAATTAGAGGTGGTTAGTGAGAAGATAAGGGATGGGCGGTTAGGGTTTAGGGCGTACGAGTGCGTGCATGGGCCTATAAAGAGAGAACGATACGTTTACAGTAGCCCTCATCCTAACTACTCACCTCTCCTCTCCCCTTCGGTTTCCTTCATTACTGATGAATCTGTGATTCATCACTCTAAAAGTCAAAAATAGAGCTTCGTTCCTGAGTAATTAGCTGTATTTCTCCATTTATTTTGCATTATCCTCATTCATGCATTTAGAATTAGTATCTACATTTTAGCATGCATATTTGCATTAAATAAGAAGTCAAATTCGCTTGTAAATATCACTTGTATATTCACTATATTTTCACTATTTTTTTATCTATTTTTTACTAACTCAGAATTGAATAAAAGCAACTATATAGTGTATATATTACTAACACTAATAAAAGAAAAATATCAAAAAATACTAACTTGTAAAATTGACCAATAAAATCCAAACCCTAGTTTGAGACTAAGAGCCTTAAAATGTGAATATCTGTCTCATACAGTCTCCTATCTACTCAACTTACATTTGAATTAATGTCGTTCAATTACCTTCAAAAAAAGACTAATTCAAAAGAATCGGAGTCCATATGTGAAACTTGGGTTTTGGGCCCCTCTTGTATATTATACATGTATCCCCTTTTATTTATTTATTTCATCTTTCTATTTTATTAATTATTAAAAATCCAAAAAAATAGATTTAGTTGTAAATATTTATTCCATATTTTCTCTAATTTATTTGATTTTTATCTTATTTTGAAATGCCAAAAAATATAAAATACCAAAAATGTGACATTTCATACCCATAAGATACCATCTAAAAATACTTTTTGTATAGTTGATTTATTTTGATTTTCGATCCTTCGCAAAAGTTCTAGATCTCATCGAAACGATCAACTTTCGTGTTGATCACTTTTTGATTTGACATCTTTTGTTAGTTTTTTTATTTTTTACATTTAATTTTTTATTTTTCTAGGTGCAACACGTGGCAGCTCATGGAGCCGCCATGTGTCACCCAATTTTATATTATTTTCATAATTTTATTTTATTTTATTTATTTATTAGTTTACTTATTATTTATTTATTTACTTATTTATATCTAATATTTATTTTATTTTTATTTATTTATTTATTATTGCTTATTTATAATTAATTAATTTCTTTTTTCATTTTTAATTTAATTTTTTCCACCAACTCCCATTCTCTACACCTCTCCCACTTCTTTCCCAACTTCCACCCCACTTCTTTTCTAACTTCTCCATCCTCCTCCTCCTTTTATTCCCTCCATCCTCTTCATTTTTCCCTATCTGCCATTCCACGAGAGAGGTTTTAGCCCCATGGAAGCCGTGAGGTGACAACTCCCTCTTCGATGTTGAGCGACAATGACCTACACGTCAGATCCACGGTTATAGTCTCCGTGTAGCGAACTTCCTATCATGATCGCAGAGCTTCTACGATTATTCGTCGAACCGGAACGAGGCTACTACATGAGTTCAGCATAGCTGCTCCGCTATCCGGCAAACCACACAGGTAATTTTTCTCTCTCCTTTTCCTTGTTATTTTATTTATCTAATTTTTTGTTCTATAATTATCTTCAATCATTCCATTAATCCATCACCACCACCACCATCATCATCACAGCATTACAACACCATCATCCTCCCCTTTCTCCACCTACTCCTTCATATTTGTGAGTATTCCCTTATTTTAAAAAAATACAAAAAAATAAGCATATGAGCAGCAACCACAAATCATCGCTCGTACGCCACTGCAATGCTCTCCATCGTCGCTGTGGGACCTCTCCTCTCAGCCCATGCGCAGCTGCATAGCCGTGCTCCTCCAGCACATCCGCTTGCCCCCCTCCAACGGCAGCCTCATGCACCTCCCTTCAGTGCACTCTCCGCTACTGCCTCCCGCGATCGAGTATCCCACGCGCGCATGACGCCTTCTCCCTCGCGCTACTAGCTACAGTAAGGCTTAATAGCAGCCAACCCCCTCCAGGGCCCATCCCACGTGGCACGTACTCCTCCATTGTTTCTCCCACCTCTCAGGCCCACGGCCACAATCCAGCCGCCCTCCTGCGCCCTAGCATTACCCACGCGTGGACGTGCCCCCTGGCTGTCGCGCTCCGCCGCTGCATGACCCCGTCGTCCGCACATGCCGTACGTTGTGCCACCGCCTCAAGCGGTCGTGCGCAACCGTCATCCACCCCCCTCCCCACCCCCAGCCGTCGCATTCGCACCCTGGGCCCGCCGTCACCTTCCTCCACCACTGTGCATGTGCCCTAGACGCGTGGGAGAAGTGGGTTCCATTCTTGGAACCCACATTTTCCACGAAGAGAAGAAGGCCCATTCCCCCCCTTCTTATTTTTTATTTTATAAATATTGCATAGTTTCCCCCACAGAGTTACAGAATTGCAAATTTTCCCTTGAGTACAGTTTGTGTTGTTTAATTTTAAATTCAAAATTGCATGGATACACATATGTTTGAGAGTCAATTTGGAGTATATTTTGGCATCATTTCGTTAATACAAAAATAGCATGTTGCAATTTAATTAATTCTGTCTCTCTTGGCTTTATTTATAATTTTATGAATATTGGATAATTAACTAAAGTTTTTTTGTGAAAATTTGCTTAGTTTAGCCAATTTATGATCTTGAACTCATATTTAATTAAAGATTGCTCTAAAAATTGTGTAAAAATCGGAGATGATGCTTCTAGTTGCTCTTTAATTACTATCCAAATTTAATCAAAAATGGATGTGTCTTGTGTATAAAATAAGTGCTTGAGTGATTTATGTAATTGATTTTTAATTAAATTCACAATTTTTTTTGGAATTTAAAATCTCTTAGATTGCCTATTAAAATATCTTTTTGAGATAAATTGGTTTCTGGATTAATTAATTTAGTGGATTTATTTGGAATTAAATACTCACAGTACTCTGTTTCATTTAGAAAATTCAGAAAAAAAATCATATTATTAGAAAATTCTAAAAAAGTATTGTAGCTTAATTTCACCATGATTCACTTCTAGTAAAGATTTCGTAATTTTTGCATTTTTTGTGTGAAAAATTACATAAAAACCCATAAAAAGTATGTATTTTTTATCGTCGCATTTTAAACCCAAAAATTACAAAAAATACATTTTGTATTCATCATTGGATTAGGTTTCAATGAAAAATATAACTTGTCTAAATTATATTAATTTCGTATTAAAATTAATTTAGCTAAGTTGCTTGATTTCTTCATAACCTAGTTCTATTTGTGCATTGGCATTTCTTTTACATTAAAAAATATTAAAAAAACCTGCTTGGAAAATCGTGTTCTAAGTTATCTGAATTGGATCTTAGGTTGTTCTTTTACCTCCTTGAGTCCATCCTAGGGCTTGCCCAGGTAGAATAAACACAAAGCCGCACTTTAATTAATTCATTGATTTATCAATTCGTATGGTTAATTTTTGATCGATCATGATTGCTGACTACAACAACACAACACATTTAACATATGGTGATTAGAGGTTTGTCAAATGGCATCGTTGTTGGGGAGGCAAACGGCTTAGGATCATTTTAGAAAATAATATTTAGGTTTTTCATTCATTCGGGTAGTCTGACCCCCGGGCCAACTTGTAATTATTTCATTTTTCTATTTTTCTTCAGTTATTTCTTTATTTATTTTTGTATATATTTTGATATCTCTCTCATATAAATTTTATCTGTTTTGTACGAGTGACCGGTGGAGTTGGAGCATCTTTCTTGAAGCCGACGCATCTCGAAGTACATCGAAGGCCGGCGATTTGTGGAGCGAGCCGACTATTGAGATGACAAGAAGATTTTTTTCCTGAGAAGAGAGATTTTTGTTCCATTTTGTGTCAAATAATTTTTAATAATTTTTTGATTTTTAGCAGATTCTATTTAGGATCTTGCATGTGTACCCGAACATTTGGACATTATTCTTGTAGTGTGTCGAGATTGTTTCACTCTCCAGTGAGGGTAGGGCTCGACTTGAGTGGCTCATAGACTAGGACATGCACTTGCATCTCTCAAAGAATTTTTTACTAGAATATTTTATTGCTTGTGCTCGTACTTTATAGGACCACGCATCACATTTAACGAGACACACTTAGACCACAGAGCTATTAGTTAAAATTAAATTGTTCATCACTCGCTAATAGAACTGCCTGTCTAGGAATGATTTTCTCGCTTACATTTCATATAGTGTAAAAATTTTGATTATGTGTTGCATCCCACATGTAGAGCGCAAGGATCACTATAAGTCTTCTTAATTGGGCATGCATCATCAATTTCATCGCATGTATCAACTTTTCTCGACTCCTTTCTCCTTGGTTTTGAAACTTAGGTTAAAAGGGAGTCAGGACATATCGTTAGACATGCCGTGTTTGGTGGATTAATTAAGTAAAAATCAAACTTAAAATCAGGACTGCTAATCAGAGTTGACCAAAAAAATGACTAAAATTAACACGTATTTTCGGGAAAGTAAGACCCTCATTGTATGCTTGTGTTATTGTGCTTGTTGAGAGGTGACGACGTATCCCTAAGATAGTGCCCGAAACCCACTTTAAGCCTTGCGTAATTGGATGTATATCTTGATTGATCGCCTAATTAAAATTGAAAAGATAAACGGTCGAACCTTTGTGACCATCACTGTGTTGAGTAGGTGAACTCAGGGTTTGCTCTTGTGTTTGTATGTTTGTGTGTTATTTTGTGCACTTGGGCGTTCTCTACCTCGATCGGCTTACATTCACCTATTCCTTTTCGAAGATGTCGGGATGTTGGTCATCATATCCAGGTCACTCCTCTTCGACTATATTATGATCATCTCCACTCTCTTATTCCTCCTCATACCCCCACCCAGACTGCGAAGTCAGAACTTCGATCGACTTCCCCACTTCTTCGTACTCCTCATGTAGCCACATTCTTACATCCCTGACCCATTTCCACCCTGGATTGACTCGCCATATTCTCGACCGCTTGTTGTAATTAAGGAACAATTTGAAGAGCAAGTCACTGTTGAGACGAATGATTAGCAGAATCAATTGCCCCCACATACCTCATTCTCACCTCAAGTTGGGACCATACATCGATTCACATATACACATCCCAACTTCACCTCATGGTATAATATGGTCGATCGATCGAACCAAATGGAGAGGCATGCATCACATGATCTTCCTGACTTGATTGGCCTTAGAGATCAAGCCCAAATTGACCAAACTTTATACCACCTATTCGGAGAGCCTACATATACAGGGGATTGGGCTCTTGAGACCAATCTATAGAACCCCAGTCTACTGACTCCACCTTGTGAGGCTCTGGCCAATATCTACCATACAGATGAAAAATACTCAACCTAGCATTACATGACTGAGTCAAGGTGGGTTGAGTATGAGGTCTCACGTTCTCAGCAGTATCCTCCAACTGAGCAGACTTCTCTCATGATGTGTCATGAGAACTTTTTGGAGGATGACATTTCTAGACCGATCAAGAGTCCAGGTATGAAAGTGGATTATGGATTTTGTGGATTGAATTTTGAAAACCTGGAAGACACTGGATTGACCACACATCATGTACAACTGGAGCCACTTCTACCTCACTCTTCTACTAACCACTTTCCCTCCAAACTAGAGTATGTACATTCTCTTTCACCTTTCAAAAAGACAAAAAATGAAAACCCCAAAAACACCATAGAAGAAAATGGAAAATACTAAAAATTTTGGACCCTGTAGTTAGGGAAGCGACCGATAGAGAGTTGATTTTTGAGCTTCTTTTAATAAAGGACCTAGATCACTTCCCCAACCTCAAACGATTTGTAAGGAGTGAATTGATGTCTAAAAGGTTGGGCAATAAGAGGACGGTGACTGAAAGACACATAGTGTCTATGGCCACCTCCTTGGTGATGGGGAGAAAGACCAAGAGCCGCAGAGTGAAGCAGTTGCCTAAGGCTGACTGTGAAACCAAAGAAACTACCTTCACCCATGCCAAAATTGATGATGACTCGCCGATAAATATTCTCACGACCTATGGGTTGCCAAGCTCAAACTCGGGTCAAGCAAGAAGACGAGAGAGATCATTCAGTTGGTTGATCGGTCTATTAAATGATCGAGAGGAATCATTTCAGTCGTCATTACTTTACAAGGTGCTCTACTCCAAGTAGAATTCACGATCATTGACATTGAGCACTAAGGAGACTTCACCCAGTCTCCAATCATTGTCGGGAAGCCATTCTTAGCCTTGTCTAAGGCAACTATAGATTGCGAGACTCGGGAGATCGATTTCATTGCATTGGGAGCACTCTCACCTCATCCAATCTTTGAAGACACACGATATTCTAAGATAACCCACAAAGTTGCAGACAGCCGTGACTCCTGAGAGATAGATGAGTCCCGTCTCTCTACTACACTTGAGATACCGACTGTCCAGACGACCATTGGTTCAGAGACTCCCTAAACCTCCACATCACCCACTGCTTGCACTACCACCATCGTAACAGCTTCTAGAGAGGATTCATAACCAGAAGCTATCCATGAGTCAGACATGATCATTTCTGATTTCCTTTACCATTTAGATGATCCGACGCATGAGCCGACCAATGCCAAGCCAATTGAGAACACTATGCCATACCACAGATGTGTGCTGACCCTTCAGGAATTTTACAATCTATATGGTGACTCGTCTGAAGAGGAACCCATGTTCAGCACCACACCATATCCCGGGCCTTCAAAGTAGACAACCAAGACTAAATTGACCCCACTCAAAAACACGATTGCTCCTTCCTCTAGTTGGTTATCCAGTGAGAAGAAGCCGAGAATTGATTCCTCGAGGTGTTCTCCCGAACCCCTCCAGGCGCATCACTCTCCTCTCCCTCTCAATGTTTCAGGTTCTAGAAAACCGACTAAGAAAGTTTCCTTTAATATACCGGAGAAGGAATTTTTTGAGGAGTCCTCATCGGGTTCGGATGAGGTGATTTATATAAGTGAGATCAGTTCGGATGTCCTTAAACCAAATCTGAGCAAGCAATCGTGTGTCGACCCTTGTTGGACAATCCCTTCATCTCACTATTATTCATCTGAGGACGATTCCGACAGCGACACATATGTATCTTACCCACCTCCTCGCTCCTGCAAGAAGGTTCGTCACAAACCTTCTTGATCCTTGTATATTCTCACTCCTCCTTATATAGATTTTCTTTCTTTTATTTCCCTCCCTCCCCAGTGATTTGTATCACTCGCCCCGACTCCATATCATTTCATTTTATGGCTATACTTAGGATGATCGGATCCTAAGTATAGGGGAGAGAGTGACCCACGTCTTTTCTTCTCTTCTTCACCATTCTCTATATATTCTCTAGATCTCATTGGTTCCCACACTCGCTCATGTCCTATACTTAGGTTGACCAGAGCCTAAGTATAAGGGGGACCAATGCCCTCCATCTATATATATCCATCCATTTCTTCTCCTGGCCTCGACTGTCCCTTTTTTTGCTCTTCTTCTATACTTAGGCTGACCAGATCCTAAGTATAGGGGGTCGAATCAACTTCTATACGTTTTGTTATTTTAACTCTCCTACATTTAGCACGAGCTATATCTTTTCCTCGCTTTTTATGCTCTGAGGACATAGCACATGCTTAGTATGGGGGCATGTATATATTACATATATACGTTACTCATAGCTCGTACTTTCACATATTTTTGTATATATTTTGCAATAATTAAGGGGTGGGTCAAATTAGTAAAAACACTTTTTTGTAAAATACATGTATATTTGTATGATATGTATTCTGTATATATAATACTTGCATGATTTTGTAAAATTCTTGCAAATAATACTTTTATAAAAATTGTTGTAAAATGGGAGGTATACCAGAAATAAAAAAACTTTTGAAAAAATATAGCTTTTTATTTACTCTACAAATCATCCTTGCGTTAATAAAAAAAGTCTTGCACTTCATTCACATACATTGCATGTCATCTGCATTTCATTTGCATATCTAGTATATGCAAAGTAAAAAGTTTGTGGGTTCCGAACCTAGTTATGAATAGAAGTTGAGGATGGGTTTGATTTGTTCTTAGTCTATCTAATTTCAGAGGAACCTTATAGGAACTGGAATTAAGATTTTTCAGGTCGAGCGACTTAATTATTTGAGTCCACAAGACTATGTTCACGTGTCATCTCGAGTGGTCTAAGTAGAATATTGCATACACACGCACGATTCTCTTAGATAGTGACTAACTTGGACAAGCACCTTGCACGTAGCTCTTCATTGATGAGGGTGGTGAGGAGGCAGAATCCTTTAGCTTGGAGTAGCAGACGGGTGGAAACATCCGTCCTTCTCTAGGGAGGGTAGTGCATCTCAACCTAGTCTAGTGGCATCGACGTCTAATGACAGGATGCGGTAGGTTGCAATAAAGCTTCAAAAGAGGGATAGTTTATTGGCTCAAGAAGAAAAACTCATTATGTACATGTTGCATCTTATATATATGTTTTAAAAAAAGAAGAAGAAGAAAGAAAGAAAAAGAAAGAACTCCAAAAATGGGACAGACCTGATTGGAAATAAAATGCCTATCGGATTGCGTAAATTTGCAAGGCATATGCTTCGAAGTCTCATACCAAGGAAGCCTGCAGCTGGAGACTTGGCTACATTGGTCAAGCTACACGGATATGTAACTACACTGGTCACAATCCATTCTCTTCTCTGTCCTCTCTTCTTGAGCCGGTTGCACTTGAACTTAGAAGGGAATACCCAGTTCCTCGAGGAAAAAGTTGCTAGATCGGGGAATTAGAGTTACCTTGTTAGAGGAGGTTATTTATTTGTAATTTCTGATGCGGAGAGCTATACTTCATTACACAATACAAGTAAGATTCACAGTCATCAGAATTTGTGTATGGGGATTTGTTATGACCTGGCTATTGAGGCGAATTAAATAGAGACTTGTAGAACTTAGGTCATAAATTAAATTCCCAATAAGGTTCTGCCACATTGTTAATCCAAAGGTTAAGTCAAGCTCCATTTTCACCCTTTTTTCATTACCTTGGTATGGAACCCAAAATCATTTCACTTTTGCATTTCATTTTAGTTGCTCGGGGACGAGCAAGGTTTAAGTATAGGGGGTTGACGAACTGTGATTCATCACTGTAAAAGTCGAAAATAAAGCTTCGTTCCCAGGTAATTAGTTGCATTTATCCATTTATTTTGCATTATTCTCATTCATGCATTTAGAACTAGTATCTACATTTTAGCATACATAATTGCATTAAATAAGAAGCCAAATTTGCTTATAAATATCACATATACTATTCACTATATTTTCACTATTTTTATCTATTTTTTACTAACTTAGAATTGAATGAAATCAACTCTATAGTATATATATTACTAATACTAATAAAAGAAAAATGTCAAAAAAATACTAACTTGTAAAATTGACCAACAAATCCCAAACCCTAGTTTGAGACTAAGAGCCTTAAAATATGAATATATCTCTCATACAGTTTCCTATGAACCCTACTCACTTTTGAATTAATGACATTCAGATGCTTTCAAAATAAGACCAAATTTAAAAGAATCGGAGTCCATATGTGAAACTTGGATTTTGGGTCCCTCCTTGTATATTGTACACATGTCCCTTTTATTTATTTATTTATCTTTTTATTTTCTTATTTATAAAAAATCCAAAAAATAGATTAAGTTGTAAATATTTATTTCATATTTTTCTCTCATTTTATTTAATTTTTATCTTATTTAAAAATGCCGAAAGAATATGTAAAAGACCAAAAATGTGGTATTTTATACCTATAAGATATCACCCAAAAATACTTTTTTACATATGATTTATTTTGGTTTTCGATCCTTCAAGAAACTTGTATATCTCGTCAAAACGAGCAACTTTTGTGTTGACCACTTTTTGATTTGACCCCTTTTGTTATTTCTTTTTTATTTTTTTACATTTAGTTTTTATTTTTCTCGGTGCAACACGTGGCGCTCCTGGAGTCGCCACGTGTAACCCCATTTTATATTATTTTTGTTATTTTATTTATTTTATTTATTTACTTATTTTACCTATTTATTATTTACTTATTAGTTAATTATTTACTTATTTATATTTATTTCGTTTTATTTTTTATTTATTTTTTATTTTTTATTTATAATTAATTATTTTTTATTAATTTCATTTTTTAGTTTAACTTTTTTCCACCAACTCCCATTCTCTACACCTCTCCCCCTTCTTTCCCAACTTCCACCCCACTTCTTTTCTAACTTCTCCATCTTCCTCCTTTTATTCCCTTCATCCTCTTTATTTTTCCCTATCCGCCATTCCACGAGAGATGTTCTAGCCCCGTCGAAGCCGTGAGATGATAGCTCCCTCTTCGACGTTGAGCGACGATAACCTGCAGGCGAGATCCGTGGTTATAGTCTTTGCGTAGCGAACATCCCGTCAAGATCGTAAAGCTTCTCTTATTTTTATTCGAACCGAATCGAGTCTACGATAAGAGTTCAGTATAGCTGCTCTGTAATCCAGCAAACCACACAGGTAATTTTCCCGCTCCTTTTCCTTGTTATTTTATTTATCTAACATTTTTTTGTTCTATAATCATCTTCAATCATTCCCTTAATCCATCACCACCACCACCACCATCATCAGAACATTACCACACCATCATCATCATCCCCTTTCTCCACCTATTCCTTCTTTATATTTGTGATTATTCCCAACTTTTTAAAAAAAATTACAAAAAAACAACAGGCACGCGAGCAGCAAACGCAAGCCACCGCTCGTGCACCACCGTAGTGCTCCCCGTCGTTACAGTGGGACCTCTCCTCACAGCCCATATGCGGTTGCGTGGGCATGCTCCTCTAGCACATCCACCTTCCCCCCTCTAGTGGCAGCCTTCTGCGCCTTCCTTCTTCGTACTCTCCACCACCGCCTTTCGAGCCGAGCATCCCACCCGTGCCTGACGCCTTCTCCCTCGTGCCACCAGCTGCAGCGAGGCTTAACGACAGCCAACCATTACTAGGGCCCATTCCATGTGGCCTGCACTCCTCTACTATTGTTCATGCCTCTCAGGCCCACGACCACAGTCCAGTTGCCCTCCCGCGCCCTAGCGCCAACCACGCATGGACGTGCCCCCGGGTCGCCATGCTCTGTCGATGCACGACCCCACCGTCTGTGCATGCCATATGTCGTGCCACCGCCTCGAGCAGTCGTGCGCAGTCATCGTCCTCTGCCCCCACCCACCCCACCCCCAATCGCCGCATCCGCGCCTGCGGCCCGTCGTCGCCTTCCTCCACCACTACGCGTGTGCCCTAGACGTGCGGGAGAAGTGGGTTCCATTCTTGGAACCAACATTTTCCACGAAGAGAAGAAGGTCAAGTTCCGCCCTTTTTCTTATTTTTTAAATTTTGTAAATATTGCATAGTTTCCCTGCAGAGTTTTGGAATTACAAAAGTGCCCATGAGCATAATTTGTGTTGTTAATTTTAAATTCTAAATTGCATGGATTCCCCTATGTTTAAGAGTCAATTTGGACTATATTTTGGCATCATTTCATTAATACAAAAACAACATGTTGTAGTTCAATTAATCATGCATCTCTTGGCTATTTATTTATAATGGTGTATACACTAGGAAATTGACTAAAATTATTTTTGTGAAAAAATGCTTATATTTAATTAAATATTGCTTTAAAAATTGTCCAAAAATCAGAGACGATGCTTCTAGTTGTTCTTTTTCATTGATTACTGTCCAAATTTAACCGAAAATGGATGTGTCTTATGCATAAAATAAGTTCTTGAGTGATTTCTATAATTGATTTTTAATTAAATCCTCACATATTATTTTGGTGGAATTTGAAATTTCCTGGTTGCTTACTAAAATATCTTTTTATGATAAATTGGTTTCCGGATAAATTGATTTGGTGGATTTATTAGGAATTAATATTCACAGTCACTCTGTTTCACTTAGAAAATTCATAAAAATCATATATTATTAGAAAATTCATAAAAAAAAAATATTCTAGATTCATTTCATCATGTTTCACTTCTAGTAAAAAAATCATAATTTTTGCATTTGTTTGTGAGAAAAATTGCATAAAAGCTCATAAAAAGTATGTGTTTTTCATTGTTGCATTTTAAACCCAAAAGTTTCCAAAAAATACATTTTGTATTCATCATTGGATTAGGTATCCAGGAAAAATATAACTTTGCTAAATTAAATTAATTTCATATTAAATTAATTTATCTAAGTTGCTTGATTTATTAATATCAATATCATTTTGAGAATTAATTTGACATTAATTGATCATTTATTCTTTGCAATAAATTAAGCAGATGGCTCATTGATTAAATTGTATGGGTTTCTTGATCTTGCATCTCATCTTTGCATAATTTCATGTTCATTTTTTATAAGTTGAAATTCTAAAAAAAATCATTGTTTTTCTCTCACACATTACATAGTATCATTTTCCTGCATAAAATATTAACAACAAATCATGCACAATATTTACTTCATCTAATTACTTCTCTCATATTTTAAAAATCCAAATAAAATTTCAAAAAAAAGTATATAAAAAATCATCTCATGAGAAAACTTAAACTCTGGATTGTTTGAAAGTTAATTCTAAACCCCCGTATTACCTCCCTGACTTCAACCTTGGGTTTTACCCAAGTAAATAAATAAACTGCCACATTGGGATAAATTGCATAATTATTTTCGAGTGGTTTTTTATTGATAGTTGGATTTTCATGCTATAATTACAATAACAAATTAATAAGGGGATTCAACGGTATTTCACCCCTATATATAATGGCATTAAAAGCCAAAATATCGCATGCATACAATCACTTTTGAAACTCTATCCATTATAGTAATACGATATTAGTTATCTTTAAAACTAGACCACTATCATTGTAATCAGAGTTTATATTTGAACCTTGATTTTTTGAGTTGCGATGTGCTATAAATTTACCCATTCAGAACTTCACTATTTCATGTATATGTCTCGCTCTTTTTACTTTCTTTATGTTGCTTTTATATACATCTCTATTTTGTAATATAACAAATTACTAAAAAGACAACAACAACACAAAAATAGCAAAGCCATTTCCTATATTAAGTAGGGTCGGCTACATGGATTCATTGCCTCTATTCAGATCTATCTCAGATCATTCTTAGACTTAGATCCAAATAATTAAGATCTCTTCGGATAATCTCATTCTGACACCTTGGGCCTTTCTTGCCCTCACTTAGCTGGCTCAACATCTCAAATCTCACTTCTTCTAATTGGTGCAGCGACTGACCTCCTCTGCAAATAGACAAATCATCTTAAGCGATTATCTCTCATATATCATATATCATAGCTACTCCAACTATCCTCCTGATTAAAAAATAATAAAAAAAACTAGAATATGCATCAAAAGAACAAGGTATACGATACTATATTATGCCTATAATTATACATGATATATTATATATAAAGGTATTCTTGACTTCTAAAAATAAAAAATCCAGATATTATGCATAATATATTGAATTATTATTTAAAAATATAATATTTATGTAGTATTGAGAAGAAAATCAAGGAAAATATATAAAACATTTGAAAACGTATATTTTCTGCCTATAAAATACATCCACAATGGTAATTATGTACAACTTTGACATTGAACATTTTTTAGATAAGGGCATTTAATATTTATTTTGGTATTTATAGTGCTTTTTATGAATTTTTAAGTCATACACGTGGAGATCAACTCCAGTTCACCTGCGCCACATGGTTGCTTGCCATTGGCCTCCACCCCACACCTTTGCCACATCTTTGCCCTCATTGAACTTTTCCAACTTTCAAAGTATTCTTATATGATGAGATAAACCTTTGAGAGACTACAAAGTTATCCCATCCTAGATCATGTTCCATTCACAAACTATGGTTGGGCATTTTCTTTCGTATCTTGGCCCTGCATGGAAGTTGCATAATAGGCTATATATAGTAAAATGATGGCTCTTCTTAGATATTAAATATGAAGAATATAACATGTTCAACAAGTCTAACTCTTTATCTGCTACTCCGAATCTAGACACTGCCATTAACATGGCAGTCTCTCCTTTTTGCGGATTATGTTTCTAGACATTACTTTTTCCATGGTAATCTCCTGTAATCGATGATGTAGGCATGGATGTAATCTAGGAGGATGTAGACTTGTTGCTAGTGGTTGTGGATCCACGAAACAATTCACATATTGTGGTCAACCCTACGTCCTGTGGAGGATTACTATTGGCAAAATCATTCCCATCCATCCTTTACATATCAAGTTACTAATGAGGAGTCTGAACAAGATTCTTGTGGCTCTCGCTTGGAGTATGATGAGTTGATCGCTCGACTCGATCATCTCATTCAGAGATTCCTCTTGTGTGGCATCATATTCTACACATGTTCCTCATGATATACTACCATAAATGTTCATGTGTCGTATATTATTGATGAAGAGTGTGACTAGCCAGTTGATTTTGATGAATATCTTCATCTTTGTGAGGATGCATAATAGTTTACGCGGTTCAAGATGTCCTAATTAGTATAATAATTGATGGGCGTTTTTATAAGGAAAAAAGGGTGGTGACATTGTAAAGGTGTGCACCCAAAAAACTTTATATTCACATGTTTAAAACATAGTTATAGAGACCAAGAATCTCGAAGGATTTCAAGAGTGGACTAAAATATTTTCCACGGATATTTTCTCCCCTTTGAAAAAACATCATTTATAGCTAACCATAATGCCTAAGGAATGGCCGCCTCATGAATGTTATCATCCAACATAGTATGTCCAGATGGCCCAAATCACAAAATGACTCCCAGAAAGTGCAATGGTCCGCAATGGTCACGCTAGTAAGCTTAAGAATATGTGTGATTTATCACTCTAATTAGTTGAAAATAGAGCTTCGTCCTAAATAATTAGGTGCATTCATATGTTTATATCTCATAATTAACATTCATGCACTTGTAAATAATTTACAAAAATTAGCATTCCATTCTGCATTCATCTACATTTATAAATAATAACCTAACTTCACCCATTTTAACTAATTTATGCTAACTCTAATGACTAAAACTAATTCCATTGTGTACATATCATTGATATTAACCAATGAAAAATCCTAAAAAATAACTTGTACATATTTGAAATAAACCCAAACTTTAATTCCATGACAAAAGGTTGTAAATGATGATATCTCTCACATACAATGTCCAATTTCACTATACTCGCATTTGAATTAATATACATTCAATTATCTAAATCAAGCTTAAATTCAAAAGTATCAGAGTTCATTTCTGAAAATTGGGTTTTGGGACCTAAATTTATATTGTATATATTTAGTAATCTTGGAATTGTTATTTCATGTACATATTTAACCCTTTTGATTTATTTATTTTTTATTCCTATACTTCATCTCATTTTCTAACTAGTTACATAAAAATAAAATTAAAAAATCAGAAAATCAAAGAAAAAGACAAATTCTGACTTGAGCCCAATAACATAGTTCATATAAAAAATAATTCACATCACTAATTTATCCTGACATATAAAAAATTAAAAAATACATTTGTGTCCAGTACATTATTTTACATCATGTTTGATTTTTGACTACATTATTCATCCACAATAAACCAAATAAAAAATATTATAAACTAGAAATATAGTAGTTTATATACATAAAATATCACAAAATAATTTCATATCTTGCACAGTTGAGTTACGTTGCATTTTAGTCCTTAATGAACATTGTAGGATGAATTTAGATCTACATCTTTCATTTTTATCATTTTTGCATTTGAGGTCATTTTGTTATTCTCTTTCAGTTTTCATGCATAATCAATCTCTTGGTCACCAATCAGATACACGTGTCGACAATTCACTGGACCCACCAAAACGCTGGTCAAATGTTCCCATTCCCCTGGTTAAATTCTTTTGTCGCTTAGTGCGTCCCCGTCCAACTGTTGGATAAAATGTAATCCAACTGTTGGAAACCATGCTCCCTTCAGCCAGCCCCCTCATGTAAGTCTCAACCACCCCCCCCCCCCCCCCACACACACACACCCCCACACACACACAACACACACCTTCAAGCCTTTGGATCTGGAATGATCCAATGGCTATCGTTGTCTCTCTCCTTCCTCCAGTCGCACCTCTCTCACAACCACTCTCTCGATCAATGCATGTTCTCTACTGAAATCTCTCTGGTCTCCAGCCATCCTCCATCCCCTCTGCCTTATCCTCCTCCAGGAACCCAACCCCGTTTGCGATCAAGACCCCTTCCACATATAGTTATCGAAATCCAACCTACCTCCTGAGGGTCGTCGACCTCCATCCTTCCCTGTTATCCCTTTCAAAAATACCATCTATCCTCTTCAACCAACATCCCTTACCAATTCTATCTCATCCCTCAACTAACCAACCTCTCCCCCTTTCGCCTAACTTATAACCCCCTCCCCTAATCGATCCTATCAATTCTCTGCTCCTATTTAGGCCCACCCCAGATCAAAGTCAAATCATCCACCATTACATGTATCTACATAGAACAAGAGAGAGGGAGAGAGCTACCAGTGTGGCTGGTGACAGCGGTCATACAATAAGATTGTGATGAACTCTTGAAGGTGGGATCCACAGAGTTTATCTCCTTGTTGCTATTCCATCCTCCTCCGATGTAGCCAAGCTCCTCCTTCGCCACTGTGTCAAGCCACAATCTGGAGTTGACTTCCTTCCTTCCTCCATCTTCCAGGTGATTTCATCCACCCTCATCTCCAGATCCTCTTTGCTTCTTCCTTCTCCCCAGGCATTCAACCAGCGACATGAGTTCCTTCCTTCACCAACATCAGAGCTCACCACCCATCTTCTTCTCGACCCACAATTATTCCATTCATGACCATCTCCACCATACTCCATCTCTAGTTATACTTCTACCTACCACACCTCCTCATCTCCTTATTCCATCTTCCATAGTCTGCGCCATCAGAGCCACTTCATCCACATTCTTCTATGCACCAAGTAGGGTAAAGTTTTTAATGTTGAGCATATTCCTCGTTTGCAAGATAGAGGAACAAGAAGCCCATCTATTAGCTCCAATGGCCCATGGTCGTGCGTCAACCACTGGAGCCCTATGCTCACGCTCCACAACCCAAGAAAAAGAGGTCCACGTTCAATGGGTGACATGAGCGCTTACACCTTGGTTGTCTGCCAGTCTACCTAATGAATCTTCATTTCATCACCTTTATTCTATCATTTTTGCCTTAAAACCCCTAGTAAATGCGTGTAAATACACTTAATTCATGCATTTTAGCATTCATGCATTGTTGTGTAAATACTGCATAAAATATTGTTTTTAATGCCAAAATTATAGAATAAAGAAAAAAAGAATAAAATATCAAAGATATTCCATGACCCTAAACCCCGAGACCTAGGCATCTTGATGACTAGGTCGACAAGGAATAAAGTAGGGGAAGAAAAGGGCCATTTATACAATAAATATCCATTTTATTAATTTATTTATTATTCACTTTTGGGACTTATTTTTATTTCTACTTTTTATACTTCAAATAAAGAAACTTTGAACATGAAATTGTAGATAATAAAATATAGAAAAATACAAAATTAAGTTCAAAAATATACAAAATAAAAGATACAGTCTAAATAAGATTCTGAAATTCCAACTTCCCATACATATATCTCTCAACTAAAAAATCAAAATATATCAAAATTACTTTAATTGTATATAAATTTCAATAAGCTATTCAATGAAGGTAGTTTCATATTTTTTGGAATTAAGGTGTGAAAGTTAGGTTTTGGACCCCTATTGTAAAGTATACCCGATTAAAATATTCATTTTATTTATTATCTATTATTTTTATAATATATTTTTATAATTTTGTAAATATTATTTATAATATATGTGCATATTAAAACTAAAATAAAATAATAAAGAAAACATTAAAATAAATTATATATAGAAAATACATAAGTAAAATACCTATACAATTAATACACCGATTTATTTAAGTGTGTATATTATATAAGAAAAATATAATTAAAACATATTTAAGTATTAAAAAATAAGTTATAATTATATAAAATTATAAACAAAATATAAAATATAAAATATAAAATATAAAATAAAATAAGAAAAACATATATAAATATACTTATAATGTAACCCTAAAAAGTACCTTGTAAATATAAACCTCTAAAAAATAAATAAAAATCATAATAAAATAACTTATAAAATAATAAATATTTTTATTTTATAACCTAAAATTAATAAATTCATTTATTATTTTTAATTGAATTTTCAAATAATTTGGGCAGAGTTTTCTCGGGTTGGTCCATGTGGACCAACCAGCTCTCTCCGCTCGTTGACCTCAGTCAACTCTTTGTCCGAGGTCTGCAACTTCTGACACATACGTCCTAGCCCATCTTCTCGATTGTTTCTTGTCCAAATCTTTCACCATTTCACCCCACACCTTCACGACTTTTTCTCCTCGTGGATCCCTCTTACACGCCCACTTTTTTTCCTCGGGGATTGGATCATTGGTTCGCCCCATCCATCTCGATCTTTGGAGCGCCTCGTCCATTGTTGTACAAAAAAACCCTTCTTCCTCCTTTGAATTTTGAACCCTCTTGGACCCGATCTAGCCCCCTTCTTTGAGTCCTAGGATCAAGTGAGGTGACAGCAAGCTCCCCATCTCCTCGGAGGCGCGACTAAGCGAGTTGAAGGCGGCTCCACCCCCATCTCCGACCACCGACCATGAGGTTCGATCACCTGACTTCTGGCCAGTGAGGTACTTATTTTCTCCTTTTTTTCCTTGCATTTCTAGCGTAGCTATATCCCTAGGTCAGTTCATGATTTTTCTTTTTGCATTTCATGCCCGTTTCCACCTTCGTCTGTTGTTCGCTAGAGCGGACCTCCCTCTCGACCACCCGAACCATCCCCACCCTATTTTTTCATCTAGAGGGTCGAGGCACTTTATCCTCAACCCTATAATGTCTTTTCTTGTAGGAAACCGGAGCTTCACATGCAGCTGAGGTAATTTTGCCCTCCACTGGAGGTACCTGGGGGGCTTGTGCTATGCCGCCTTCGTGGGTACGCTCTGGTATGCATCCATACGTTTTGAAAGCCCCAGCAGTCATAGCGTCTCTACGGAAACCTCGCGGCCCTTTCTGGTGCTTCAAAGAGCATCGCAGGAGGGAGTTTGAGCCCGGTGAAGTTCGCCTCGCCGGAGAGGCTTCCGAGTTTGTTTTCCCCTCTCCGCGTCCATAGGATGGGCCGTCGTTCGTCTCGCGTAGCAACCAATGTTAGATCCTCGCATGCCCCAGTAGTCAGATCTCGCCCGCGGATCTAATCGTGGCCGCTCGTTATGAACCGTCATCGGGCTACTACAACGCGCCACATGGCATGTGACTGTAGATCAACCGTTGGATCGCGCCATAGCTTTGAGTATTTTGCATGTTTTGCTTGAGCATTTTATGTATTTAAATATTATGACGTAAACTTTCATTTGCTTTTTACATATTTTTGTAAATTTTGCAATTAGCCCCTTGAGCTTCTAGTAATTATACTTAGGTCCAAGCCACGTCACCTTACGTGACGCATCGCATGAGTAGACATTTTGCAATGGACCCCTGGGCTTTTATTTATTTTTGTTTAACCCAAAAACTTTTTATTTATGTTAAATATATTTATGTAAATTGCATACATGCCCTTGAACTTTATTTTATTTACATTAATGTCATTACAAGTATTGTGTTTTCTCTTTATTGTTTGTATTTATTTTAAATAGCAATTAAACTCAAAAAATACTTTAAAAAATAGATGTAGCTTCTTGATTGCATCTAGTTTCACGCATATATTTTATTTTACAATGTTAAGCATTTTATTATTTATTAAAAATCAAAAAATCTCTTTTTGTCCTTGTTTGCAATAGAATACCCATAAAAAATATAAAAACATTTTGAATAATTCCTGAAAAATATTTTTGTGTATTTATGTATTTTTAACCTTCACACCAAACATCAATAAAATTATAAAAGAAAACTTAAAAAATAGGTAGGAAAACCCTAAAACACTTATAAAAAATTATAAAATACCCAAAATTCTAAAAAAATCATGTTTTTTTATATTCTTCTTTATATTATTATAATAATATTAAAATAATTTAGAGCAATTTTGATATTGTTTAGTATTTTTATCTCCATTTTAATTTCGGGTATTATTTTTTATCCTTGTTTTAGGGTATTTTTTACTTTAAAAATAAATAAATAGCAAAAATTAAAAAATCACAAAAATAGTAAAAAAAATTAAAACACAAAAATATTTTATTTTCTTCATTTTGATTATACTATTCATATTTACCCTAGCGTATATTGTATATATATCCTTTATATAGCTTTATATATATATATAAAGAAAATATAAAAATATAAAAAGAAAATGTAAAAATAAAAAAATAAAAATACAGAAATATAAAAATATAAAATCAAAAATAAAAATAAAGAAAATAAAAATAAAAACCCACAAAAAAGAACATGGACAAATACCCTCACAATCATCTTTTTGCATTTACTTGCCCAGTCTAGTTGTTTGCTCCCTGTGTTCAACACTCAACATACTTGCACTATACACATCCATTGTAGAGTTATAATAAATTTTAACTCTACGTTGTTTTTTATTGCTTAATTATCATTGTGAGTTAATTGTTAAATTTAGCAGTTTTCTTGAGGGTCGTAACAACGATTGTGGCTCCGCCTTGTGTGAGACATATTTTAGACCCTAGCCAAAATCATTATTTTATATGGCGTCGTTGCCAGGGGAAACGCTGCTTAGATTGGCTTTTTGCTTGATTGTGATTATTTGTTTATTTTTGTGCTTCATTTATTTTCTTTATTTTGATATATCTTGTTGAGCCGTCTAACCTTCTCCTGGCTTGAAATTGCTGCGAGGTACCGCTGGACTGAGGGAGGCTCTCTTAGGAGCACCTACGCACCCACGTGAGGCGATTCCCCTTTTTGACCTAGTGTCATAGAGGACTTGGAGCAAAGGAGGACTTGGAGATATTTTGAAGACAGAGCTTTTTATTTTATTTACTTGTTGTATTTATTTGTAATTTGAAGTGAGAGAGAGACACTTTAATTGTAATATTCAGGACACTCTCCAAGACTCTACCATACTCCATACTTTACGACGTCTAGTACCCGAGGGATTGTTCCCTTGGGGGGTTCATCGGTTTTTTCGTGTTTTCATCGCCTTTTTTTTGTTTCTCAATTTTGTTTTCTTTCTTTTGTGTGATTGAGCCCTTAGGTGTAGGAATTGCTTGACGATAACATTAGGTCCAAACACCTAATAACCATTGCATGCACCTGTAGTTACGTTTGGAATTAGACAAATCTAATTGCAAGTTATTTGGAATTAAGACCGCGTGCCAAGAGAGGTCGTATACAATGCTTGCAGGACCCGTTGTGGCGGGCACCGATTGCCATCGAAGACCGGACTTGGTCTATCATCTGAATAACTAGTATCTGGTTATTCACGTTAAGAGCAATCTCTCATCTAGGGTGATTTCATTGGCTTGCCATTGCATATAGATGGGTTTCAATTCTGCTGAGCATCTTTGCATGTAGAGTGCTAGAGGCAAGGTGAGCAATTTCTCTTTAGCATTCATCATCGATTTGTCGCTTGCATTGCTTTTCCGACTCTACCTCTGATTTTGATCACTTATGTGCTAAGTAAAATTGACTCCTTGTTAAGTGCGTGCATTCTCATTAAAATCCAAAAAAAGTGATAGTCATAAAAAATGGGACTAACCTTACTTGACCCTAAAAAGACCTAAAAAAGAAAACATTTGTCTTGGGGCGAGTAATCCCCACATTGTCTTCGTTTTACATTGCATGCGTACACACTAAGGAGCAGTGTCAAAATCCTATTCAGCCTTCCTAAGTGTTTGCACAACTTTTTGGACTTCTCACCTAACTCTAAAACAGACAAGATAAAAAGACTACATTTTTGCGATCTTCACCAAGTTGAGTAGGTGAATTTGAGGGGTGCGTTTGTTTTGTGTGAGTTTGTTTGTGACTGCTTGTGTGCATCCTAGATCGACTCTACGCATTTGCGCCTTTTTCTTCACTTCTCTGACTTGACCATCGTGCTCTCCCGATCACTTTCCTTTGATTTCGAGATGGCCGACTGGAGCGATTTTTATCCGAACTTTGCTGATCCCTCGTGCCCTCCAGTCGGTCACCTCCCTCTTTCCATGTGGACTTTGCTCCTGATTTTTGTGCATATCCGCCCTAGTCACAGTATCAAACCTCATACTTTTATCCACATCCACCACCACCTTCACATTTTCACCTTCACATCCACCCGAGACTGATCTGTTGGAGTCACCTTTCATGGATTCCACCCTTGAGCACTTGACCCAGATGATGGAACATATGAGATAGATGATTGACAATGTCACTAATATAAATAAGAGCGACCATGATTTATGATATGGGTTCATTTGAGGATTTTCGTGAGAGCTTGCAATCGCCCAAAATACAAAAAATGAGCAAAATTTTAAAAATCCAAAAGAAACTAGGAGACGTTTGGTTGATTTAGACTGTGAGGAGAGGGACAACTTGCCAGATCCTTTGACTACACATCCTCTCACACCTTGTCCCACCTTTGACCCCGAGGATGTCGATGTACAGACTGCTCTTAGCATTCCTCGTGTATATGTTGATTATGATCTCCTCCCTTGTATGGAGGAGGTCCAAAAATTAAAAAATGTTGATTGAACCCGAAGTGGTGGCCACCATACATGAGATCATCCAGGTTCCACTTCAGCAAGTCATGACCCATTTATATACTCCTCTTCCTAAGAAGAGAAAGCAGAGGAGCAGATCTGAGCATCATATCTTGACCATGGCCACTTCCCATGCCATCTCCATCATCCAATCTCTATAAAAAGGAACACTGCTACACCTTTTATCTGATGTACCATCTCTGACCATACATGTGATCACACTTTTCTTGACGGCGGTGCTTCTATTAGCATCATAACCTTCTCACTGGTACAATCTCTTCACTTAGGGCCTCTTAAGAAAACTAGGATGGTCATTCAGTTTTCTGATGGATCTATCAAAGAGGCCGAAGGGTATCCTTGAAAACACTGTCATTTTGATTCAGGGCATGAGCTACACTGTTGATTTCGTCGTATTACCCATGGAGACCTCCACTGGGGAGCACTCTCCAATCATCCTAGGATGACCTTTCCTATCCTATGCGAGGGTCGTTATTGACTATGGATCATGAGAGATTCGCTTTCATCATGTTGACGAGGGTGAGGTGATCATCACTGCACCCACTATCAATCAGAGACCTGCACCTGATGCACCTACATCTATTCTAGCTGACCCTGAGGTCTATGACCATCACGAGACCATCAGAGACTTTTATTGTATGTTGGATTCCATTGAGACCCAAGAATTCCTCCCCATGGAGGAAGACTCAGAAAGCATGGACCTCGGAGTTCCTTCTTCTGGTACTTGGTGATGTGTTGATGACATCCACAGGATTTACACGATTGACACCATTGAGCGGAGGGTAGAGATTTGATGAGGCCAAGGCTGAATTTGATCTTGTTGCTTTTATCAAGGGAATTCAGGCCTTTTGAAAAGAATGATGATCCGGTTGAGACTTTAGAGGACGAACATGATTCGACTACTTCCACTGATGAGTTCGTTCCTTTTGGTTTTGACCTACAAGAGACCTCCCAGGACGACCTTGACTCTACTCCTTCCGATGATGAGTTCGTCCCTTTTCACTTTGATATCAGCGAGACACCCAAGGCCAGATCTAAGCCACACTACTTCCACTGACATGTTTGTGCCTTCACACTCTGCAATTGCTAAGATCTTCACCAGGTCGATCCTGATCGGCTTCCATCCACTATGACCCCGATATTGACCTTTACCTTGTCAGATCTATTCCTCAACGATCCTGCAAGAAGGTTCGTTTTGGACCTTCTTGACCTATGTATATCCACTCTTATTGTACATTCGCTCTCGGTTATCTATGTCCATCTTCTGTATTTCTCATCCACCCTATTCTCGTGTGTGCCATGCTTAGGACTTACTTTATCCTAAGTATAGGGGGTGGACGAGCCGAGTGTTCTTTCTTCGTTCTGTTTCATCACTCTTA